>CAKAOI010049980.1:92026-128099 GCA_916701655.1 Sebastiscus albofasciatus
CTCGTGAAACTTTACAGCCACAAACTAGAGACCTAGAGCATTCAGAGGATGGATGGCTTTCCTAGGTAGATTGACAATAAGGGGGTTTCTGAGCAGTTCACACAACAGAAGTGTTTGCCATCCAATTGCCGAAAAATGCAATTCTTGCAGAAATCTCCAAATGTCAAAAGTTGTTTGTCACCAAATCATAACACGGCTTTTTCTATGGTGTTCCTCAAGGTCTTGGTGTCTTAATGTAGGGATTTTTGATAATTTTTAGCAATTCTCGAGTGATAAAAATGGTTAAATTTAGCACCATATCTGTATTACAAATGGTATCAACCCAGAAATTGCTGCAACAATTTATGAGACATAATAGAGCATGGGAATCATATACTTCTATCATAACGATCTAAACCTTTACACACTTTCACAATTTATTTTAATTAATTAATTTATCATTTGTTTATTTATTTCTGATTTGGAACTAGTACAACTTGACACACAGTGCTGAGCTGCATCTCAAATTAATCTTCAGGTTCCCAGCTTTCAGATGATGTTCACCACTTCTATGTGACATCTACTGCTGACCTGCTATCTCCCCCTAAAGGCCCTCTGTGCCCCCTAAAAAAGACAAAAATGGGTGAATGAAAACGGGAGGGGAGTAGAAAAGGTTAATACAACCTTTTTGGGATGCTACTACATTAGGTTTCCGCTATTCCTAAGGATATTCTCTTGGATGTAGTCTGTAAATTTGAGTGAAACACACTTTGTTCCCATTCAAAATGTGCCACCTGAAAAACAGACCTAGGGGATTTATATCTAATATACATCCATGGCATCACAACAAAAATGAAACGCATCCACAGTCTTGTTTAGCAGTATTGGACCCGTGCCTACATGTAAGTCCTTAACTCCCTCTGTGTTAAGGAGCGGTCATGTTCTGCCCCACTGGTTGAGCTATCTGTTTCTCTCATCCTCCTCACAGATTCCAGACCGTCTTTGCTTCGGTCAGTGAGTGGCTGGTTGGTGCCAACAAACACCAGAAGACTTGGTCAAACCTGGCCGACAGCTCGGACCTGAACCAGGAGAGTATTCACAACGACCTGATCAAGCTGCTGGTGAGGCTCTCTCGTCTACTCTGCACATTTCTATATCATAAACAGAGAATGACTATTGTCAACTATGGCCTGTTTCACTCAGAAAAACATGTTTTCTCAGACTTTTTGGTGATTTGATTACAATACTTGACACCCTGTCGACACTCACATTAAATGTTGGAAACAGATATTTAAATAAATCTCTTATAGACTTCTGAGCCAGCAATTTAAAATGCATCAGTCACACATGATAGATGATGTATTCCAACTCTGGTTGTGTTCTCATCTCTCCAGGACTTCTCCATGGAGATTGAAGCCATGTCAGTGCAGAAGGCGTCTGCATCAAGGGAAGCCACTCAGCTGCTCCACCTGAGGGAAGCTGATTGTCCCGAGCTGAGAGCTCAGCTCGCCCAGCTGGAGGTCAACTGGAGTCAGCTGACCTCTGACCTGTCAAAGATACAAGAGCGCCTGCAGCAGGTACAGTATTTACAAAGAGTTTTTCACCTTTGCCGGAGAGAAAAACACAGCTTCAGTGCGTTGTAACTGTAAGAGAAATAGTTACACTGTGGTATAATTACCTCAAATAAATGACGCAATGGTCACGATGACTTCATCTCATGCCAGTGGCGTCAAATGTCCTATTAACTTGGAACATTACTGTTTAAATTCCAATGAAGTGCTGTTGTTTTTCAAAAATAATTAGGCATTGAGAAATCTCCTCCAGTGAAGGGGAGTGTAAAACTGTCCTCAATCACCCCGAAACTGATTTCAACAGAGTATTTGGGAGGACTTAGAAAGGAAGTGAAGGACACTTTTTAATTTTTTCCTCACCATTTATCACCAGTGAATGGATCCAGATATTCTACATCATAATGATTATTACAGCAGTCCTGCCAGGTTTGTCTTGCAGAAGGTTCATTTTGATGTCATACACCTTTAAGCAATAATCTCAGGAGTGAATGAAAAGATCTTATCTACCAAAGAAAGATTAAATCATTTTAGTACTGTGTGACTACCCAGCTGTATACATGGACTTAAAAAGATGTTCAAGCATTCATGTAGAGTTAAAATCCCTTTCTTCTTCTCTGTTGTCTTGTGTGCGTTAGCGGCTGCTGGCAGCGTGGCCACCGGAGAAGCTGCTGTCTGATCTGGAGGACTGGCTGAAGAAGCTGGAGGCTCGGCTGAACCGGGAGAAAGAAACGGTCCTCAAGGCCAAAGATGCTGCTCAGATCACTGAGATCTTGCAGCACTACCAGGTACTTTTAACACCCCAGCCCACTTTGACTTCTTTTTTTTGCATCTTTTTCAACAGCAGTTCTATTTGAAGGGTTATTTCAAGTCAGTGCTTTTATCTTACTTGACATTCAGTGAATAAGCATCTAAAATTGACATATTTGTTCATCCTTAAGGGAACAGTGTGTAACAATTAGGGGGATCTATTAGCAGAAATGTCATAATATTAATAAGTATGTTTTCTTTAGTGTGTATAATCACCTGAAAATAAGAATCGTTGTGTTTTCATTAGCTTAGGATGAGCAGTTTATATCTACATAGGGAGCGGGTCTTCTTCACAGAGGTCGCCCTGTTTCTACAGTAGCCTAGAATGGACAAACCAAACACTGGCTCTAGATAAGGCCATTCACGTTTCCACTGTAGTTCTCCTACACGCTTGGCACACAGGAGAAGTTTCAGTAAATTGTAATCTGCAGCTTCACCGCTAGATGCCGCCAAATCCTGCACTTTGCACCTTTTTAAATGATATTACTGTGTTTCAACATCGCTACGTTATGTCAAATGATAACATAACAAATAAACCAACTATATTTTGCAAAACGAAACACAAATCAAATCTTGATTTTTACAAAATTGTCTTTACAAAAGTAAATATTTACTTTGAAAAGCAAATATGATGGAAAAAGTGAATATTTATTAATGCAATGAAAGCGCCACCAATGATTTACAGCACTAAAGAACAGTAAGGAAATGCACGAAATACGTATATTACACTGTAAACATGTTTCTGGTCAGACACCCGAAATTAGAATCAAATCCAGTAGATAAACTGAGAGGCGCCTCCGTTATATCAGAGGAGGATGATGCATACTGCTGAGAATATATGGGAGAAAACTAGCAACCTCTTCTGTTTTCCTTTCATATGAGTGTTTGTATTGATTTCCTTCTATGTAATGTTCTGTCTCAGGAGTTGAAGGCAGGCATGGTCAATGGGCAGCTCCTTCTTGACTTCCTGTGCCAGTCTGGGCCTCAGGTGATGGGAGAGGACGTCCGGGCTCTCCGCTCCGAACGCACGATGTTTGCAGAGAAACTGGGTGCCGTCAGACTGCAGTGGCTGAACCATCAGAGAGAGCTGGAGAGCCAGGTCTGTTCTTCAGCTACCGATAGACAGTAAAACACCACGACCTGTAGAATCTGAAATTACATGATGCAACTGTAACCTTTTATTATATTTTCTGGTCTAGTATTTTTATGTAGTGCTAACCAGCTAATGAGAGCTGATGTATCAAACAAAGCTGTACAGTTGCGTGGCTCAGATCTGGACGTGTCCATACAACCAAGTCAAAGAATCCAAAGTTGTATTATTTTGTCATTAAAAGCTCAAATACGTTGTATCAGCAAAAATATCAGCTAATGGTTTATATAATAAACTGGAACCCATTAGTCAAACCATAAACAAAACTCAATTTATGCCAACAACAACAGAAAAAGCTTGTGTGACTCTCCAAAGTGACTAAAAAGAAATGTAATTTTTCATTTAAGACACATGACTCAGCCCCCGTTTGGCTTTGCCCCCTCAGACTCGTGAAGCTGAACAGATGCATCATACTTGTGCGGACAGAGAGAGGCGGTTGCAGCGTCTTCGCGGCCGGATAGAACAGCAGGAAAAGCAGCTGAATCAGTGGAAACGGCCCACCAGTCACACTGTGGCTCGTAAGGCTCTGCTGGAGTGGGAGGTACAGTAACGGGATGGAAGCAGGTGTATGTTTGAACCGTCTCTCCCGCTGCCGTCCTCTGATCTTGAGACCGCTCCTGTTTTTTCTTCCAGGCTGCTGTGGGCAGAGTGAAGGAGGTGGCTGCAGCTTTGCAGGAGTTGAAAGCCACACGAGTGCACGTTGAAAAGGAAGAAGATCACCCTTGTGATATCTCCTTCTCTGGCCGGACGGAGAGTGTTTGTCATGCTTGTGTGGATCTTAGTCAACAGGTACAAAAACAATCTGTTATGGCAATCAGAGACATGGAAAGGTAGTGCCAGAAGAAAGTGAATTAAAGTCATTCAGCAACATATTTAAGATGCCTTTTCTCATAAACTACAAACAAATCTAATTGATTTTTAAATTGTGAAAATCCAGAACCATCTGCTTGTCTCTTGGAAATGACAAGAGCTGTTGCTTCATACTTCTATAGCTTTTATACACACACATTTATACAGTATAACACATCATTAAAGCTCCACTAATCAATATCTTTATATGAACAATGGCTCAAATGATGTGTACAGAATGTAATGTGCATGGGTTAGCTGGTAATGATGATGGGGATGGGATGATACAGGATTTTATTGCGGATCATATCGCTATCATGGTAGAGAAGTGAAAAACGGAGCCTGATTTTAGAAAATACAGAAATCGTCATGTAAGAAAGAACAGACTTGTTGGTATTTATTTAGGCTATTCTTTATTTATACAGGGGATAATATCGTGAATCACAATTATTTTTGCCAGTATAATCATGACATGAAATTTTCATATCAAGTAAGTTTTATTTGTATAGCCCAATATCACAAATTTGCCTCAAGGGGCTTTACAGTCTGTACAGGATACGACAATATGACCTTCTCATCGGATGAGGAAACATCGTCCCATGCCTAAAATCTACAAAGCGTTTTAGTGTCTTGCAGCTCATTGTTTTGGTTTTCCGGCCTGCAACTTTAGTGTTTTCATAATGCCGGTTTAAGCATAACTATATTATCTAGCAGTAAGTGTTCAATAATATCTGAAAATTGAGGAAAAGAGAGCTTGAAGCAACTAAATAGAAGCAAACTTCGTGGTGTCGATGCTTTGCAGTTTGTTTGGTAAAATGTATACAAAATTGAAGACCAATAAAAAGCCTTATGCTTCCAGTTTTCACAAGAAGTGAAAGTGTTGGATACTTTTGATAATACAAGTTACCTATGATTTTAGCACTTTATGATTTAGCATTATTATTACAGCGTTAACATAATAAGTGAAGAACCAGAGCAAATGATCTAGCAGGGATACCTTGAGGATTATTTGTCAATATTCTTACATCTTTCATATTTAAGCAAAGTAACAGGAAAGTCTTGTGTTTCTTTAAACAAGGATCCTGGCCCTCAATAAAAAAAAATAAATCCCTCCCGACTGTCAGCGATGCTGCATCACCAAACATCATCCTGTCTCCTTTTGTGGTAATTTACAGATGGAAACTCTGAGACCGGCTCTGCAGCAGAATGTGGAGGAGTGGAGTTCTTTTGAGAGAGATCTGAGGGAGGTTTCTCTGCACGCCACCAGGGTGCGCTGTGCTCTGCAGCATCAGCCTCTGTTCTCACTGAAGCAGGCAGAAGGACAATTGGACCTCCTCCAGGTGAGCAGAGGCGCTGTCCATCATATCTGGTACACATGTGCACATGAAAGCTCTACAGCTGCACCTGTCTGTAGTTACTCTGAAACAGCCAGTTGTAACTGTATGAAGTTAAAAGCCCCTCCATCTAGTGTTGACAGATTGAGTGAAGGTGTGGGCGTTCATGGACGTCATGCACTCAGCACTTGCCACTCACTATACTTAGGTTTTTGGGGAAGTAAATGCACCTCTGAAGTAAAAATATAAAAGGTGATTTTTGTGCACAGCAACTCCAGGAGAAGGCCGGAAAAGGAGAAGAGCTTTGGGCGTCTGTGGACAAATCCTATCAGAGTCTTGTGAAGACTCTTCATCATGGAACAGCTCAGGCGCTGGACGATCAAATGAGAGGAGAGCGAAAACGGTCAGTGGTCTGAAATTACTAAAATAGAAATAAGTGCAGTAGGTTTATGGATTTTGATATCAGAAGTGCAAATACTCCTAACATGTAGTCAGATTGCACATGTCAATAAAATCATATACTGCTGCTTAATTCAACAATTGAAGCCGTACTGTATGCACTTAAACATTATAGAGTGCTGATGTATTGTGTTCAGGTGGAGAGACGTGGTGCAGGAGCTAAAGGACGAGCACATGAAGGCTGGAGAGACGGTTTCCCTCTGGCAGGAGTACACTCACCTGTCTGATCGATGCTCCCTTCACATACAAACACTGTGGGGTCAGTGGGAGGAGCTGTCGAGATCTTCGGACACACAGGCAATGGTTCACTCAGTGGAGGTGAGTTTCAATGTCTGTACACCAAAATCCAGTGATTGTTGATTTGAATTGATTGGCTCCCTGAAACCTGATGTAATGCAACAGTACATTCTTGCAATATCGAAAAGATTAGAGCCCGACCCATTTTTGAAGTCAATAACAATTTCAGTATTTGAGTCGACTGATAATCATTTCTTTACATGAACACAAAACATTTTTGTTAAGGAAAGAGTTGTGTGACGATACTGTAGGTACTGAGTGAGACTTTTTACAGGAACTAACAAGTTCTAGTTACTTATGAGTAACAGATAATTTTTGATAACAGCTTTTGAAAAACAGTTTTGTTGTTTTTTTTTAGTTGACATACTTACGGGAGCCCTGAGAAGCAAGTGAGAAATGATCCTTAAAGTTCCTTAAAAATGTTCATTTTTGAAACAGGTGGGGAAAAGTTTTGCCAGCTGAAAAAAAAAGGTTTTGCCAGGATAATGTTTCTAAGCATTTGTTGTTGTAATACTCATTTCGGCCACAAGAGGCTGTAGTGCACCACTACCCCATGTTCTAAACTGGACTAAAGGCATTAATAATTTCTTCCAGTTGAGTTTTAATTCCTCCGTGCACTCTAAATGCAAGGTACATATATAACATTGTGTGTTAGCAAGTTATGTAAATTAAAACTCACCTGGAAGAAAACAATGAGTTTAGTCCTATTTAGGACGTGGGGTAGTGATGTATTATTATGAAAACAAAAATCACCTGTTTTCACAGATGAAAAAAAAGTAATTTAGAAAAATGATCCTGGCAAAACGTTTTTTTTTCCCGCCTGTTTCACAGATGAACAATTTTTTTTAAGTAACTTAGAAAAATGATCCTGGAAAAAACTTTTTTGTCACCTGTTCTTCAGTCATAAACACGGAGAGAAAACTATTTAGATCAGACTTCGAAAATAGATCACCATAATTCTTTTTCTCATTTGCCTCTCAGGGCTTCCATACACACACATCTCATCATAAATCAAACTGAAGCAACTAACGTCCACAGGAATCTTTAATCTTGACATTTCAAACAAGTTTACTAATGCAGAAACATAAGTTGGTGGTGCATATGATAGGATGAATCTGGCTTAACTCCCTTCTGAGACAGTAAGAACTCATTCCACTGATGATAAGAAGCTGCCACATCTTTGTACATTCATGTCAACACTGACTTGTTTATTTAGGGCTTTTAAATAGTTGAATTGAAACTAATTTCTGGCATAGTTAAAAGTCACTGAGAGCAGACGGAACCAAATTGATAACATGCTTATTAGAGTGCTTGTTTTTCATACAGCTGAGCATTTTTTTCTTAGAACTGACTCATCCTGAACTCTATGACTTCCATTCACAATTTCATTCATTGTATTTCTCAATGACTGCTCTACTATTCTTGGAAAGAAACGAATGGCATGCACTTACGGGCAGAAATAATAGTGATGGTCTGCTCTGTGTTCGTTCACCCGATCTCCTGTACTTGGACCTGCGTACTTCAGATGCTGTATTACGTGTTGTTTTTCACATTCATGCAAAAAAACAAGCTTTAGAGCCTCCATTCATATGATTTTTTTTCCATTTCTACACCACTTCAAAAGTACACTAAAAGGTGTATTTTGGAATATTTGAGTCAGAACCATTTGTGGAAAACAAGATTTCCATTTTTCAAGAGGATAAAAAGCATCTTTTTAATGTGCATTGATGAAAATAGTTGGAAAGATGATGGAAAGCAGGAAATGCTGAGTAATTAAATCCAATGAAGGTCGCAATAAATAAACATATGGATTAAAAAAACAGCCCTTATCTAACTGGTTGTTTTTTTTCTCTCACACACCAGAAGTTGCAGGATGCTGCCGAGGATTTGCAAAGCAGTGTGGGAGATGTGCTTGCAGCTTCCAAGCCTCTCATTGGACGGCTAGAACCGGTGGCCGCAAATTTAATCCAATCAGAGACCAGACTGCTGTCGCGCGACGTCCTGCTGCTGAGCCAGGCAATGTCGGGAAAAAACCAAAGTCTTCAGGTGAGGAAATTAGTCGAAATATCATCTTCATTTTACGACAATAGCAGAAATGTTTTTTCCTGCTTCTGTCACAGTTCAAGAATTGATGAAAGATCATCTGTCTAATTAATGGAGACCAGTTTCCCTGACTTTTAATGTGAAACTGTTGCTTAATCTTCAAATATCACAATTCCTGATTAACATTATCCCATTTCTCTCTGTGTGCAGGAGGATTTGGAGCAACAAAAACTATTTCATACTCGACTGGAAGCCGTTGAAAAGCAGACACAGAACACACAACATAAACTTAAGACCAGCTTGAATGACGCAGACTCTGTGAAGGTTGGTCAGAATCGCTATCATTGTCCATAAATTATGTTTCTTGTACATTACTTCTTACAGTTTTGTCTGGAGGGGGGGCCCACAGTGAACTGAAAATGGGCTTTTTGTATGTACTTGGATGTGCAGCAGGTTCTCCTGGACCTCAGTGATCTGTTTCCATTACTGGTTGACGTCAGGGAGATGAGTGGTTATGTGACTCTTAACAACCATGAGACGGAGAGGCTGCACATGCTCAGCAGGCAATGGGTTGAAAGCGTGACTCGCACATCTGACATGAACAGGTTAGAGAGTTCAGTTCAAAAAATGATGCACAAATAAAAATACATAAAATGTGCAATCAGGGTTGTGTATAACATCCCCTCTTGTTTTTACCCCAGAGCGCTGCAGGCTGAGCGTCAGCGTTCCCAGAACTTCCAGGAGAAGTGTAAAAACCTGACGTCCATCCAGAAGAAGCTTGAGGAAGAATCATCGTCTAATAAACCTCAAAGTTTCTCCAGCCTCCAAGAGATGCTGACTGTCCATCAGGTACAATACACTTTTCAGATTCTTTACATGTTTCATTTCAGAGACATTGATTAGATTTGTATCTGACCAAATGGGACCAGTGTCTAAATGGCTTCAGGACTCAAATTCTCTGGGAATTCCGGACTTCGAGGTGCTTCATGTTGTTAGCATCTGGCACAGAAATAACAAATAACTCAAATTTAATTGACAGTCTATCTTTTAAAATCAAAGCTAACTTCTAACTTGTTACAGGAAAAACTGGTGTAAAATTATTTGTCGATGAATTATTTGTTTCTAAAGGCTTTCCCTCCCCTGCATCTGGAGATTAGTCTGAACTCTAGATAAACTGCCCATCTGTATTCTGCCCACGCGTTACCAGATGACAAGCATGTTGACCAAGAAATATTTAGCAATTAAGGCTCGAGGTAGCTGAATTAATAAGCAATCATCAGCACAAATGCATGCTTAATGTATCACCGTGATGACGGCAGAACGTTGGGAAGCTTAAGTGTCATTTGTTTTAGAAAGTCAATGTTATTTTGAAGCAAAACTTGTGTCTTAACTACTCTCCAAATGGTGCAATTTTGTGCTTTTTTTTTTGGTTTAATATGGTACAGTAATAAGTCTGTTATGATTTATGAACCTCTCCTGTTGTCTCTCACTCCCACAGAGGCTTGAGGCTGAAATAATTACTGGACACCAGCTTCTGCACGGCCTTCTCTGTCATGCAGTCGAGTCCATGGAAACAGAAACAGGAGAGAAAAAGTAAGTGATGGAAAAGTCTTCGAAGACATGAAATGGCTTTTAAGCATGTAACAAGCTTAATGAGTTCCACAGTCCAAAATACTGCTTGTATCATCTTCCTCCTTTTAAGCCTTAATTTTCCTTTAAGTCAGACTCTATTCTCTTAAATCCACCTGTTACATAAAGCTTCCCTATGAGTGACTAATGTAAGACTAGATAGCCTGTCACACAATGCATTATGGGTGAAATAAGACACTTCACAGAAGAGAAAGAAATGATGGATGCAACAGCGACACCACACAAAGTATGGGAGAAAATAACAGAAAAGGTTAACAGCATAAATCCAACAGTCGTTAGAACAATCAAAAACGTTCAGAAACAATTCAAGGATATGGAACTAGAATCCCAAAAAGTTATGAATAAACAGTTGAAATAGTTAGCTAGGGAGAAGTGGCTAACTTTACGACCTAAAATCAAGTCAGTTTTAATATTTATGCAGCACAACCTAAGACCAGAGGCCAAGACTATCCTTTTATGTCTCCTTTCAAGACCAAAGTGAAGCTAATAAATTCACAGAGGATCATAGCACTCCTCTGTATCGGGAGTGTGCTCAGCTCAGCACACTCCTCGGTTTGATTGGTCGGTCTAATTCATAAGAACAGCAGGTGTTTTGCACCATATTGGCACCAGAACAGCACCTATAACTCTAAGTTATTAAATAGTTTGAGTGCACGTTGAAGAAGCTGTATTTTATTGTCAGTTGTGATTTCTTCCTCCTTCAAGGTTCAAGGTTTGCCTTCCTCTGAAGGGCTCATAATTAGATAAGACCCTCAGTTTAGAAGTTCAGCAACCAATCAATGGGGCAGTGGAAGATTTCATTAGAAAAGGGGGAGCTTAAACTGACAACGATAGTTTATTGGTAAGGCATTATATACGCAAGACATGTGATGCATCAGTTGGGGCCAGATGTCAGACCGCAATACTTTTGTGGATTGATAAAAATGTTTTACTGATCAACTTACTTTTGGTATTTGGACTGAGACTTATAACAAACTACTACTAACAAATTGGTAGTAATCGGATCAGATCCTGTCACCTAATGACGTAATTAAATTTAAGGTTTTACGGTCTCATTCCTTTCTTCTCTTGCAAGAATCACACCACATTGGCTGTATGCTGCCAATGCAGGTGTTTCCTGCCCTGGAACATTTAGATGTCTCTTTCCATAAAGCTTCCTTAAATCAATTCTTTGGAAAGCTCCTAAATGGGTTTTTTTTAACGAAGCTAAAGGAAAATGTCTTCTCTTGCCCCTGCTGGGATTGCTACTTAAGGCTATAAGACGGTCTTAAAATCCTGCTGATCTTGTGTTGTTTTAGCAATTGCCTGTAAAGAGACTATGACAGACCCATTTGTAACTTTTCCTCTTCCATTTTATGTGTTGATTGCTTTGGGGGTTTTTTTTACAAGGAAAGTGTATGAAGCTAATTTCCATTTCACAAAACCTAATATCCCCATATGGATCACTGAAATGTTCCACTCATTGGATGGATGTCAACACTTCTTCACAGATCTGAACTCATGGCACAAGTGACGTGTATGAGGGAGAGCTGGTTCAACTCTGTGGCTCCGGCTGGCCAGCGCAGGTCGTTGATAAAAGAACAGCTGGGCCAGTGGAGAGTCTACCGTCGGGGCTCAAAACTTCTGTGGAAGCTGTTGAAAGACGTTGACCCCTTGTTGCCCCCTGCTGGACCTGCTCTGTGTTCACTGCATCGGCTACGAAGCTGCGCGGATGATTGCCAGGTCAGTATGTATGGACGTCAGTGAGAGTGTACAGTCAGCTTCTCACATTAAAGGAATACTTCACCCACAAAATGACCATTTGTATAACAATTACTCACCCAGTGTTAACTTGAATTCTTTAAGAAAACGTATTTTTTCTCGCATGCCTCCGCGATGAACCAAGAACAGACAAAATTCTTGATAAGTTGAAGTAAATGGGGGGCCGCGTTTAATTACAGCAAAATTATATGAAAACATCAGATTACAAACTCTCACACAACTTGTGCAGCATAATCCAAGTCTCATTTATCCAGTCATATTCTCACTACTTCCCAAACACATGCATCTTCGCTAAAACCTTACTATTTAACACACTTCTGACTAGCACAGACGAGTAGCGCGCCTACGTAAGTGTGAGACTAAACACGGCCCATTTACTTCATAATATTCATCAAGATGTTTTTTGATTCTCCGTACCGTGGCAAGCGAGAAAGACAGTTTTCTTCACTAATTCAGTGTAACACAGGGTGAGTAATTGTTATACAAATTGTCATTTTGTGGGTGAAGTATTCCTTTAATGAACAAAAAACGTATTATGTAGTGGTGAAATAGTTAAATGTTTATACTTTAATTTGTTAAAAATGCAAAATGATAAACACTGCTGTCCCCCCACATCTTTCCTAGTGTGTTAAGGACGCTCTGGGTCTGCACTCCCCCGTGTACACCCAGACGCTGGAGGCTGGCAGACATTTATGTGAAACCATGACGGAGTCTGAGAGTCAGAGCCGACTGCAGTCAGAGCTCCAGGCCGTACAGGAGGCCTGGGAACGAACCACCTCACAGCTGGAGAGGAGAAGAGATCTGGTCAGCACAACTAGTCAGGTAACACGTTTATTTAGTATTTTCATTTTTTATGTTAAATCTTCCATTAGATATTAATATTTACCTTTTAAAATGATTTATTTGTTGGTAAGAAAATCTAAATGTCACGTTTCATACAGTGTAATCAGACAACTAAATAAGTCCCAAGTAACATCAAATATTAAGCCTTTCAAAATAAAGCCATAAAAAAATCAAAACTAGAAGGGCACTCTGAGAGCGCAGACCTTTGCTACGGCCATGCACTCTCACCTTGTCAACAAAAATGAAAAGTAATTTGTGTATCCACCCAATGAGTCGTATTCCTTGACCCGTGCTTCACCCTTCCACCAAGTTTCATGAAAACCGTAATCCTGCTAACAAATAGACCGAAAACATGACCTCCTTGGTAAAGGTAATTAAATAAACATGATATAGTCCTACCGATACGTCTTTCTATGACTTTAACTCAATCAAGGAACCAAATCCCCTGTTCAGTCTACGCTTCTGAACCCTAAACTCCAGCCAAGGCTAAAGGCAAATCAGAATAATACAAACATTCAGAAACAGTTTTTCAATGCTGCACATAAATAATAACACTCTGTTGCTGTAGATGTGACTGAAAACCAGTTAGTTGACAGGAAGCACAATCCAGTGAAACTTGTAATTATCGAGCAGCTTTGGACTGGCAAAATCCAAAAGAAGAGCATCTGTGACTGTATTAACAAGGGAGGGGTCAGCTTTACATGGCCCAGATCCAGGACCAAATCCTACCCCAACACACACACACACACACACACACACACACAACCTGGTGTGTTGCCCTGGCACCGACCTCCAGCCAAGAGGGATCAAAGAGAAGCTCAAATCTATCCATGATCCACATCCAGAGACGGCTGGTTACCAGAGTCTGTCCCTTTCATTCCATCACTGTACAGAGCAGCACTCGTATATCCTACAGGAAGGCATGGAGCAAAACAAGCAGGCAGAAATGTTGGGTAAATACTGATTGGTTAATACTTTAAATATCATTGTTGATATTTGAGTTAAATGACGGCCCCTTTTAGCTGAAGCTCCGACTGATCACGGTTGTGTGAATTACAGAAGGGCTGCTCAGCTTCATGAGCTGTGTTAATAAATACAGCATCTGAATGTTTTGGTGGCCAGGCTCCAGCAAGGTCAGGGAAAGTTGTGTTAACCCCTTTAAGCTAAACAGGATCCTGCCGGGGAAAGGGAAATCCCTCTGAGCAGCATGTCAAAGATCACACAGAGAGTACAAAACATTAATGCACAAAGTAGAACTGATAGGCAAGAGACCAACTTCGTCATCATAATGGTCAAGTGAATACAAGTTTGTGGGAACAGAAAGGGTGCTGAGATATGACCATACTTGCATTTTACATGAATGATTTAGTCTTTCTACGCATTATTTTCAGCATCTGAAAGATGATTGTTTGTGGAAATATTAAAAAAATTAAGAACAGAAATGGCATTGTACAATTCTGCCTTTTACATGGTTTTACAAACGCATTTCTAGGAAGCAAACTTATCCCTTTATGTTTAACTGCAAAGGAAACAGAGCCAAAGTCATAGTATTTTTATAACTTGCAGAAAATCAGATTATCTCTGTGAGTTCCCTAAAATATACTGTTTAGGTTCTCATAGCAGCCCAGACCCTTTGTGGCTGAACATTACAGGCTACTGTTCATAACGTGTCAGGTATTTATTTGTTAAACTGACTCCTGAGATCTGCTTCTTCTGTGTTCTGCTGTTTATTTAGAAGTGGTCTCCGTGTCAGGACCGGATAACCAGCATCACACGTGAGCTGGATGAGCTGAACACTGTGATGAAACAGCCGCTGCCTGAGAGACCGCAGGACTCTGAGGGCGAGAAACACATCCAGGTAATTACAAAACAGCTATTCTGTGTGTAACCTCGACTGAATTCTTACTCCTAACTACTGGAATAACAATAGAATAAATCACAGTCCTTGAGTATTTCTACCGCCACTTACTCATCATGGAAGGAAGTTGTTTCACAGCCATTTTTAAAGAAGCACTTGACATTTTAAAGACCTTTTTATCAACCGGGGGAATGAATAAGAAAACATTGACAGAAGTGATCTCTATGGTGCTCCATGCCAAAGAACAGCATACACTTGCTAACACTAGCATTATCCAAAATAATGTGAGAAATCTAATGATAATGGTTTTATTGTACTGATTTTGACCTACGTTGACAACCATTGAAACGATGAAAGTAGTTCAAAACAGTATTCCTTTAACAGCTACTGTTATAAATTTTGTGCAAGCCAATCTGCACA
The DNA here is from genome assembly GCA_916701655.1 of Sebastiscus albofasciatus. NCBI lineage: Eukaryota > Metazoa > Chordata > Actinopteri > Perciformes > Sebastidae > Sebastiscus > Sebastiscus albofasciatus. Next base: position 107,048 of record CAKAOI010049980.1, read on the forward strand.
AAACTGCTTTTCTGGGAAATTTGGAGGTTAGGGTAAAGGCTGATTTCAGTGTTTTAGAGCGCTTCCAAAAGCCAACATTTAGTCCATTTTGATCACATTCTGGTGCGGTTTGTTTGGGCAGTTATGAACGCAGTAATCATACTCCGGTGCAGACCAAAACAACCAGTCCTAGACCTCCTGCAAGACGTGGTCTTGGACCGTTTCCAAAACATGAACCAAAACACATTGGCTCCTTCATACACGCCCCTCAGCAAATTCATTTTTAATTTGGTCCGCTTTAATTTGTGCACTGTGAAAACGAACTAGACTAAATAGAAAATGAATCAAACATATCAATTTCACTCTGATTTAGACTAGCCAAACAGACTATGACTTGTGAAAGCGCCCTCAGACTCTGACTTATTAAAGTTTACTACTTTTTAGGTCAAAAAGAAATAAATTAATAAAGAATGCAGTATTTCCAGAACATACTTTTGTTTTTGGCCGTGTGGAAAAGACTTTGGAAAAGACATTTATGTGTGGAAATACCGTTTTCAAACATATAATAGAACAGAATAAACGACAAATTCAAATGCATTGTTCTAAGGACTCTATTGTTGGCCTTTAGGGACTCATGACCTCAGTATTTCTAAAATCCTAGCTACGTCCCTGTGGCTAAAATGTTAGTCCGTATCACTGCAGCCAATCATTTAGCAGTATACAGAGACGGTCTCCCAAAAATTCTTTGTCTTAACACAGCAGGACCCCATTTAGGATGAAATTTCAGCAAAAGCCCAAAACTTGCCATCTAATGCCCAAATTACTGCTCAGTATCTGTGCTTGATTTTTGTTTTTAGAAAAACAGGCACTGAGGGTGACTGACAGAGTAAATTGCATAACCTGATATAATAACAGCCTTGGCATGGTTTTGGATGGAAATTACAAAATAAAAATAACAAATAATGGTTTTGTCATGGAGTTATCACACTGAAAATGAGTAATCATTGTTCAATGTGTATGATGTTTAAGTATAAAATTGCCATATCAGTCCCAATAGATCAGCAGCATGGATCTGTTGGTCAGCTGCTCCGCAAACTGGCCAAAGTTCCCCCCACCCTTCAACTCCATCAGAGGCCACCCCTCATCCCACCACAGCGCCTCTGAGTTTACCCCCCTTTCCCTTATTTAATACCCCCCTGCTTTCACTCCCCTCCCCCTTTCTACCCCCTCTCCCCTCCCCCTGTCCCGTCCACAGCCCTTTAATCTGGACGGTCAGAGCGAGAGAGAGGTATAGAAGCGTGTGCACGCAGCTTGTACATGGCTGTCTGACTGGCTGTCTGTGTATATGTATGTGTGTGTGTGTGTGTTATGCAGGAGACAGACCTCGCTCTGCAGCGTTTGACCGGTGGATTTAGGGAACTGGCCACCATGAAGACGGACCTGTCCCAGTACGTCGCCGCCGGTGACTCGGCTTTGCTGGAGCAGCAGCTGGAGCAACTCCACGGTCAATGGGAAGAGCTGTGTACGAAGGTGAGAACTGACAAACAAGAAATAGAGAGAGAGCGAGAGGAGAGGTCCTAAAATGAAGCAGAGAAAGTGAGAGATTGTGAGATGGTGCAGGTGGAGAGGAAGGATTGGGGAGAAGAGAGGGAGAGAGGGAGCGAGGGAGGGAAAAGTTGCTACCGGCAGTGTCTTGGTGCTGACCAGCAGCACAAAGCCTCTGCACCGCTGGGGCTGCACACTCACACACATGCACATACACACACTCATTTGTATGATAAAAGAGCAACATGTGCTGCTTCATGGAGGGAAAACTATAACATCTTGTCCTCTTGTTAACACTATAACAACTTGTCTCCATACAGGTCAAATACATTTGTTTTCTTAACATTACTACTGCAAAAGTGCTAAAACTCAAACGTATAGTTTGTGTTAGATGCATGCTGTATGGGACAGGTCCAGTCTGGACTTGATTGCCTCCAAATCAAGCTCTCCAAATGGAGCTCCTTCTGCTTCTATCAGCATATAAAGGCAGCTTTTCATGTTGTAATTGACTCCAACAGAACAATCACATGAAACTCTCAAACAGAAACAGCCCGTTAATTCTGTAACTGAATTAATGGTTAGAGTAGCTCTGCTGTATAGGCTCAAATTCCTACAGTTAAGTCTTTTGGCTTAAACACAAACGCGCTCTTGTTCTTGAGAAACCAACGGTTCATGATATGCTCGGGACATTTTTGTCCGTTATTAGGGTTATTGGATCATTTGCAGTCATGCTAATCGGGTCCCCAGTTAGAACCGGCTGCTTCCACCTGCTCCTGTCTTGGCAGGAGTTACTGGGATTCACAGATGCAGCAACAGCAGCCAGTATGTTTCCTGTTGTTGGAGGGTGTTCTGCATGTAGAAGTCTCTTTATTACCGGCACAACTATGTAGGTGCTTATCCTACCTACTTTATGTTTGTACCAAAACAAACCTGAAATATAGAACATATAATTTTCCCAAAAACCATTGAATTTATATTTGAATTTATTGAAAGGATATCCCTTGGATGTCTTCAAGGAAATACCTGCTACTGAGTGTTGAGAATCAAGTGTAAAAGCCTACATGCATGTTGTACATAGGCTGAATCATTGTTGTTTCATATAACAAAGTACATACTTCCTAAATTGTCAAACTGCTGGAAAAAAAACACATTAAGTTAGGTTATTTGAGAAAACGGACTAATTTCAGCTGAACACACACAAGAATTTTTCATCCCTATTAATTGCTGACATGGCCCGGGAGCGTGGGTCTGAGCCGCAACCGCTTCCTGTGCATAGCTAACAGGTTGTAGGTGGGGGGAAGCCACTGGAATGGGTCCGCTGAGCAGATGGCCTGGCTGGGCTAAAGGGATTCAGGAGACGGTCTCCATTGTTCCAGGGGGGAGCACAAAGTCCTCACGGGGTGACGGCACCTCACAATGCACCCTAAATTCTCCAGAGCCCAAAAGGCCCGGCAGAGTTAGAACATTAAAACCAAAGCAGGGCTCATTTAAATCAAATAAATGCCACTGATCAGTAAAATATAGCTGGTTTCAAACATGCCCCGTGGGCTCGCTAAGCCCTTTAACCTCGAAAAGATCATCAGCCCCCTCCTCAGCGATGTAACGGGGTGTTTTCATGGCATTAAGCTGTCATTAGGAAAATGGACCTTGTTAATTTTATCAAACAGCCAGAGTCCCTTGGGGATTTCTCTCAATTCGGTTGATTACTGATAGAGATTAAATGGCACTGGTAATAAAAGAAAACACTTAATATTCACTTCATTTGGCTGTTTTCTTTTTGTATTCACTTCTGTCCCATGTAATCTGTCGTATTGAACGGTGCTCTTCTTTAGTAATTTACCAGGTTGTGTGTCCCTTTGCACTAATCTCAAATCTACAAAATGTGCTGCTGTGTCTGGATTTTTTATCCTGGATAAACACCAGGAAGCGTTTTAATAAATAACCCTGTCTCAGGCTGGATTGATATTTGTTGAAATACAAGGCACCGCTGTTAAACAGTTGAGATGTTTTTACGTGCAGTTGTTCCTGGCAAGTCTGGAGTAAACTTGGCAAAGAAGGCGCCTAATTTTGTCACTGAGACATTTGTTTACACGTTGTCAGTTTTATGGTTTGTTTAAAAGCTATAAATCATGTTTAGCGCTTGGTGTGGACAGCACACATTAATCCTGTTTGTCCCTGAAAAACAGTCATCTGATTACCCTAAAAACTAGCCATGATAGTAGCATCAATCTGCTGTCAGTCATACAACTGCAGTTTTCCATGCAGCATTTGTAACTTGTACCTAAAGGATCAGTAGATGTACCACTACTGGTCTATTTCTAACTGCAGCGGGCACCACAGGTGTCCTGCCATCACTTTAAACGTTTTGAATGGCTCACGACATTTGCACCAGGTAGTTTTTAAATATATAAATACACCTGTGTGTTCATCAAATCATCAAATGGTGATCATGTGTGTGCAAAGTTGCTAAATGCCACTTTTGACTCTTCCCAGGTATCCTTGCGCAGACAAGAAATCGCGGACCGTCTCAATGCCTGGACCATCTTCAACGACAAGAACAAGGAGTTCTGTGATTGGCTGACTCAGATGGAGAACAAAGTGTGCCACAGCGGAGATCTGAGCATCGAGGAAATGGTGGAGAAACTGAAGAAGGTACAAATGCTCATGAACATTAATATCTTCCTATTCACACACATGGAAGAACAGGTGTTTCCATACGTTAAACATACACACATTACTGTCAAACACCCTTAGGAAATGACTGTTTTTGAGTACATCTGTACAACTATCCACACATTACTACATCAGGACATAACATTGATTAAAGTGGCCTAACTTCAGATGTGACTGCTGGATTAGAGTTTACATTGCAGGTATTATTTCATTGCTATGCTCCTGTATGCACATTATACAACTTTTATACAGATATTACTTGCACATTATTCCCCATACAGTAAATAACACATTATGTTCAGCCCATGATTTGGGGCATGTACTGTTCACCACTTATGTAGGTTGAAATCCATACATGAGCAACATGTTTATTACCACAGATGGTGGCCTGGAATGGGATCGCTGCGCTGCCCTTTGTTTATACACAACAGTCGTCCTTTCAGTGACTGAGAGCCTTTTGTACCTTCCTGTCTCATCATGTATAGCATGCTCATTTAGTCAACAAGATAATAATTGGTTTGGATCATTGTTTTTGGGGCTGTTAGATGAGATGAGAAAATGAGTGGCACTTTGATAGTCCCTTTTTAATGAATGGTATAGCTAAAGATGGCACTTCGGGATAACCGACTGCTCCCTCCAGGGCATGGAAACAGGTGTTTGGCAGGTTGAATGAACGGGACACTGAACAGGGGTGATGTGTTGTTGATGCTTTGAAGCATTCCTTCTTTATTGTAAATTTAACTGAGTTCCATAGTTTTGTGTTTTACTTGTCATTTAAAGCTGTAATAGACGAGATTATGTCAAAACTAAGATGCTTACTTCTCTTCCTTTTGATGCCCTTTTGCTCTAAAGTAGGGCTATCAACCGATCGCGATTAATTGCATGATTGTCCTTTTTTTATCTGTTCAAAATGTACTTTAAAAGGAGATTTGTCAAATATGTAATACTCTTATGAACATCCGGGTAAATGTGCTCGCTTTATGCAAATGTATGTATATATTTATTATTGGAAATCAATTAACAACACAAAGCAATGACATATATTGTCCAGAAACCCTCACAGGTACTGCATTTAGCATAAAAAATATGTTCAAATCATAACATGGCAAACTGCAGCCCAACAGGCAACAACAGCTGTCAGTGTGTCAGTGTGCTGACTATGACGTGCCCCAAACTGCATGTGATTATCATAAATTGGGCATGTCTGTAAAGGGGAGACTCGTGGGTACCCATTAAACACACTTTCATTCACATATGTTGAGGTCAGAGGTCAAGGGACCCCTTTGAAAATGGCCATGTCAGTGTTTCCTCGACAAAATTTAGCGTTTGTAGCGTTATTTAGCCTCCATCACGACACGCTAGTTTGATATGGTTGGTACTGCTGGATTCTTAAGTTTTCTAGTTTCATATGATGCCAGTATCTTCACTCCCATTGGCCGAATGAGCATAAAACATACAGTTTATTAATGTTATGCTTCATGATAATTGGGCATTAATGTTTTCTACTCCGGCTGGAATTTGCATCCATATTATACAGGGATTAAATCATGTATATTGTACATAATGAAACAGCACTAATGAAAAAGAGTCACATTTTAAATGTAATCTGCATTGGATGGATGCCGTTTGTGAGGATTTTTCCTGCTTTTTCTTGAGGACATGATGTTTATAAAGCACAATGTTTCTTATGTTTCCACAGGACTGCATGGAGGAAATCAATTTGTTCAGTGAGAATAAAAGCCACCTGAAGCAGCTGGGTGAGCAGCTGCTGTTAGCCAGCAACGAGGCCAAGCAGACGCAGGTCAACGGCTCGCTGCAGGAGGTCAACCAGCGGTGGCACAACCTCTTCCACCACATCGAAGCCAGGTGAGAGCAGCCACAGCCGTGGTTTAGTCGCCCACTTACATGCTATGTTTGTGGATTTTTATCACTTTAAGCACTTTCCAGAAAAGGAAATCAAACAATATTGGACTTTTCAAAGGCAAACGGTAAAAGGGTTGTTAAACTGAAAATCAAAGTGAGTGTGTGGATGGTCTTTTAGTACCACACAATAAATGTCACCTCATTATTAGCCTTCCACACAAGCACCTCTCACAGCAAAGCAAACTCTACATTAAAGAGCTGCATTATGGACTGAAAGGCTTCAACTAGGAGCCTGTAATCAAACAATAGCTCTAATGCGGATCCATCCACCTGCTGTTGTTAGTCGTGCTCTGCAGCTGTCAGGAATACATGTCTTCTAATGTACAGACTGTATGTTAAGCCCCTGTGATGGTAAACTGTTACTGCAGCCCCCCGTCGCCCTCAGACAGATGGACAGTCCTAAGGAAGAGCTGGAGATGCAGACCTGCACATCCAAGCTACCCCCATAAAAAAAGCTATGCTTACGTCTCAGACAGCACCATATGTCCACACTGACACCAACATGAGGGAGGGTGGGTCAGTACGGGAGGGGGTCTGTCGGCATGCATTAATCGCTGATTATCAAAGTGAGGTCCCCTCCAGATTTCAGGGGGCTTGAACACTAATCCTAAATTCTTGATCTTTTACATTTTCCTCTTATTTCTGTCAAGAGTTTATTTAAAAAAATGAAGCAGCTGGACAGTTTTGCAAATGGAGAAAGTATAAATATGAAAAGAATATGCTCAAATCATGACCTGGAAACTCAAGTCCAACAGGCAACAACAGCTGTCAGTGTGTCAGTGTGCTGACTTGACCAAAACGGCATGTGATTATCATAAAGTGGGCATGTCTGCAAAGGGGAGACTCGTTTCATTCGCACATTTTGAGGTGAAAGGTCAAGGGACCAGGGACCAGTTTTTCCTCGCCAAAATTTAGCGCAAGTTTGTAGCGTTATTTATCCTCCTTCTCGACAAGTTAGTATGACATGGTTGGTACCAAGGGTTTCCTTAGGATTTGTAGTTTCACATGATGCTAGTACCTTCACTCTAGCTTTAAAACTGAGCCCACTAGTTGCGTTAATACATTAAAGAAATTAATGGCGTTAAAACAAATTTGTGTTATTATAGCATTTCACTACACTTTTCTTAGAAATAGAAACTGCTACAGTAGAATTGGAGTGCATCCAGACCTACAGCACATTTGGGGCCTTTAGTTCAGCTGCTAGCAACAACTCATTTAATGCAATAATCAGGTAGTCTAAGCATAATTATGTATTTAAAGTTAAATGATAGAATTTCAAGAAGCACATGTATAGTGATGTGAAAAGAGGTTCGTCTCCGAGTAACTTTGAGCCCTCCTGTTGTCAGCTCTACTTTAACTCCAACTATATATCCTCACTTATCCTCCGGCTCTTTTCTGCTCTGTTTTTCTCCGTCCATTCTCCTCTTGTCCTCTTTTCCTCTGCAAGGACCCCTGACCGGCTTTTGTGTCTTTGTTTGGCCTCGGCATGAAGCTGCTGGCCTTTGTTCGGCTGTCAGAGGTAGAGAAGGGAGTGAAAGAGAGACAGAGACAATTTAGTTGACAAGGATGGTTGTATCTGCAGAGGGGACGGGTATTTTCTGGACAGAATTTACACCGACTCTATTATGTCTCCATTACACGGCCATAAACATAAAGCCACATTAACTACACACACACACACACAAACGTCCACCGACTATATACTGTACGTTATTCTATAGGGCTTGGAGTCAGTTGACACTTCCAACACCAGAGTTTTGGTACAAATATACAGTTTTTCAATTCATTATTTTTAAGGAATCTTTTTATTTTCATTTAATAAATGTGCCAAATCTCTTAGTGCATGATTGTTTAATGTTGTCTTAATACAAGTAGCTATATAAGAACTGTGTCTACATGAAAACACTCATAATTAACCATTAACATAACCTTCCCAAGACTGTAAATGAACTTTAAAGGTACAGTTGATAACATGATAACATTCAGCCACTAGATATCACATTCTCTCTCCCGTTTCATTGCATTTATTTCACAACAAGTCATTGCCAGGCACTTTACCGTCAATCTCAGCCATTTATCTGTTTTTTTTTCACACTAAGTGACGACCCAGAGATACCACGTGATACCAGCGTCGTTATACAACAAGCCTTGTTAGAAGTGGGAATCAAACATCAGATATCTTCCACATAGATAAACAAAACATTCATTTTGGACCCGCCAAAATATTTAAAATCATTAATTAACTTAATCGTAATTCTACTCTGAAATCTAAAGTAACCTCTTGAAGAAGTAAGAACCATCCAAAAAGACTATTATCCTAACTCTGAAGGTCTAAAGCTCATACCTGATCTCATAAGAACAGATCTAAAAGGGCTCTCACACATTCACAAACACACGCACACTCAACTTATCTATAGTCGTCCCAATGTCCTGCATCTGTTGGGACCCTTTCATGCATTCTTCGGGCCGCCACTTAACGCTCGCAGCTGTTTTCGGTGCTTATTATTTTGGAGGAGAGCGTCCGTCTCCCTGCTGGACCTCGACAGGAGAGGAAGGATCAAATGGGGAAATTAACTCAAACTCCCAAATGGGGCACACTTCAGGCTTTTAGGCCTCAGAAGAGAGCTCTTATTGTCCCGAGCGTTGCTATGACACCGGTCAGTGGGACGCAGTGTGTGTGTTCAGGAGGGGGTCAGTTGCCATGGCGACTTTAGAAGTTCTACTGTAAGATACCTGAGAATGATGTAGGTTAGTGAAGAGCTAAACTTTCTTTCTTTTTCTGTCTTTATCTTACTTTTTTGTTTTCTCTTTTTGTCTTTTTTTTCCTTTCTGACTTTTCTTACTTTCATATCTCTCTAAATTTTCTTTTCTCTTTGTCTGTTTTTTCTCTACTCCTTCTTCCTCTGTTTTTCTTTCTTTCTTTCTTTCTGTCTCTTTTTGTCTTTCTCTTAGTTTTTTCTTTTTTGTCTTTTTCTCATTTTTGTCTCTTTTTTCCTTTCTGACTTTTCTTATTTTCACATCTCTTTTAAATTTTCTTTTCTTTCTTTGTCTGTTTTTTCTCTCTTCCTTCTTCCTCTCTGTTTTTCTTTCTTTCTTTCTGTCTCTTTTATTAGTTTTTTGTCTTTCTTTCTCTTTTTGTCTTTCTCTTAGTTTTTTCTTTTTGTCTTTTTCTCATTTTTGTTCCATCTTTGTCTTTTCTTCCTGACTTTTCTCACTTTCATTTCTGTCTTTTCAATCTCTTTTCTTCTTCTTTCGGTCTTTGTTTTGTTCCTTTATCTTTCTTTTTGTCTTTCTTTGTCTGTCCGTTTGTCATTTTTTATTTTTCTTTGTTGTTCTATCTGTCGTCCTTGTCTTTCTTTTTATTATTTTTTTTAATTACATTTATTTGCAAGGTTATGTACAAAAAAAGATGAATCTCATACAAAGAGAATAGATGGCTTTGTACCAGACTTAGCTACTACTTTTTTTGTTGTCCTTGTCTTTCAGTCTTTTAATTATGACGGCGTATTGGGGCCATTCTGGGTTTAAAGAATAAAAAAATTACCGAGCCGGGGGAGGGGTGTAATATTCAGAGAAAAAAACTTCCAAGATAAAGTCGGAATTTTACTGAAAAAAAAACAAAAAACGCTGATATTCTCTGAGATTATTCTCAGTGTTTAACGGTGGCATATGCGGTGTGATAAGGTTTATCCAACCTTGAAAAGTGAAGCGAACCCCACTAATTTTCATTACCATGGTTTTTGCACTCCACTATTTTTGTCTCTGTGAATTAGTTTTTTTCTTGTAAATTTTCAACTCTAATTTCGGAATCTTTAACGCAACATTTTTTGTTTTTTAATTATCTATTTATTCAGATACTACTTGAATATGGGTTACTAAATATGAAATTTGGATTATGCCGTTTATAAAACAGTGTGTTTGTGTGTGTTTAGGGTGAAGAAGCTGAAGGAGACTCTGGTGGCGGCGCAGCAGCTGGATAAGAACATGAGCAACCTCCGCTCGTGGCTTACCCGCGTCGAGGCCGAGCTGTCCAGACCCATCACCTACAGCGTCTGTCACCACCAGGAGATCCAGAGGAGGCTGGCCGAGCAGCAGGTACACACAAACACACACATACAGTTATTACTAACCCAGTATACCAGTGGTTTAAACAGTTTAGTTAAACTCCAATTTCTGTTTGACGTTACCGCTTCTTGAAATGTCCCTTCTTTTGTTTGATCTTTCTTTTTTGTTTGCATTTTATTTATTTATTTGTGTTTCATTCTTCTTTCTATTTGGTCATATTCTTCTTGTTGTCTTTTCATTTGTCTTTACAGTAATGTTTGTATTGTTGCATTTATTTTTATGTTTCTTCTCTCACTTTTAGTTTTTCTGCTCCCCTGTCACTCCCACTTATTCTTTGTCTCTCTTTATAATTAATAATTCATATCTGTCCTTTGTTTAATTTTGGGAGTGGGTGGTCTCATGCAGGGAGCTCCTGTCTTCCATCTGTATGTCTGGGGACTGATGTTTAGCACATGGTGTCACCGATGTGACGTCTGTCTTCATGTCCGTCCATGTGTCTGTTCAGGAGCTGCAGAGGGACATCGAGCAGCATACGGAGGGCGTAGCGTCGGTGCTCAGTCTGTGCGACGTTTTGCTGCGGGACGAAGATGCTGCTGGCGGCACCGAGGCGGAGAGCGACTCCCTGCAGGAGACCAGCCACAGCCTGGACCAGCGCTGGAGGGCCATCTGTACCCTGGCTCTGGACAGGAGGCTCAGGTAGGAACTCAAGTTTTCAAGATGTTACACAATGGGAGAACTTGTTTGGGTTCTTTGTCTATTACTATTACTACTTATAGTAGTACATATTGTGAAATACATGATTAAATAAACACCTTCCTTTTGTAGGCTTCACATATATCACTCTCCAGTCAAGAATAAATTTAATTTCCAATCAAATCAATCACTAAAATTAAGTTTAAGCATGTTGATTAAGAACTTTTATTTAATGCTTCAAATTTCAAAAACTTAAACGATAGCAGACGATTAATAATGGCATGGTTTTTCCAAAATCCAGGCAATGCTTGTCTGTAAAAACATCCACTTATTGGTTAGAAAAGCCTTCATCAGTGTCACAGAATAACTGTAATAACTCAAGTACGATTTCTCCCTGTAGGATCGAGGAGACGTGGAGACTCTGGTGCAAGTTCCTCGAAGACTACTCGCGGTTTGAAGATTGGCTCAAGATCGCCGAGCGCACCGCTGCCAACCCCAACTCTGCAGACGTCCTTTATACTGTCGCCAAGGAGGAGCTCAAGAAATTCGAGGTCAGTTGTGAGGTCGGCAGACGGAACAGAGTTGAAATAGCTCTGTTTTGATTTGCTTGTCTGTTTTCTGAAAGAGAAACATTCTCATTGTTCTGCGTTCAATTACATGTGACTGAATTCATGAATCTTGAACTGTTCACTTGACGGACTTCTATTGCACGACCAAAACTGTCCTCAAAGTGTCAGGACACCATTATCCACTGCCAAGAGCTTGATTTATTACCCACTTTTTACTACTCTTTAAGTACTACTCTTATTCCATTTCTCTTTGTCAGCAAGCAAATAAAGAAACATGTGTAAAATAAATCAGAATATGAATTTCATCATCAATTAATCTGCTTATTCTCTCAATTAGTCAATAGTTTGATTGGTCTATATAAAATGTCAGAGAATAGTGAACGTCTCCGTCGCGACTACCAAGAGTTGACATATTTAAATTGCTTGTTTTGTCAGTGACAAATATTCACTTTACTTAGAAGAAGACTAAGAAAACCAGCAAATATTCCCCATTATAAGAGCTTTTTTCTTTAAAATGACTTAACTGATTATGGTCGACCAACTCATATCTTAATATACTAGTCGTTTCAGTTCTATTTGACATTATGAGAAGGAGGATGAGTCAGTAATCCCATTTTGTTACTCTATAACACGGTTCATCCCATCTTCCTTTGTTCTTTTTAGGGTTTCCAAAGGCAGGTTCATGAGCGGCTGACCCAGCTGGAACTGGTGAACAACCAGTACCGCCGCCTGGCCAGAGAGAACCGCACTGACCGAGCCAGCCAGCTCAAAGCCATGGTCCACGAAGGCAACCGGCGCTGGGACGCCCTGCACCGCAGAGTGGCAGCCATCCTCCGCAGACTCAAGGTACAGGACAGAGGACAGAGGGCATGAAGGGCGCTGACCAGGAACCATAGTTTCCACAATTTATGTTATTTTTCCTGTCATCGCTCTACTGTTATGTATGTCCAAAAATCATACTGTCTTTTCTCTCTCTACTACTTCACCTTTCTCTCAGTATTTCACGAGCCAGAGGGAGGACTTTGAAGGCACCAGGGAGAGCATGGTGGTGTGGCTGACCGAGCTGGACCTGCAGCTCACCAACGTGGAACACTTCTCAGAGAGCAACGTCCATCACAAGATCCAGCAGCTCAATGTGAGGACATACTGTAACACACACAGACGCTTGAGCGACCGCACAAGGCACAAACTGCTAGTCACGCTCAATGTGTGAGAAAAAAAGAGAAAATGATCTATGACCAAAATGTCGTATGGAAAACAATATTTCTCCAGCCAGTTCTCTTGGTGCTTACATCTTGCAGCCGTTAGAAGAGCTGCATGTTAAGGCGGTTAAGGCACTGGCTTCAGTTTTTAAACTATGGGTCATAGTACATTTACCGTCTCTCTTCATCCAACCATCCAATCCTCTTTCCTGCAGAGTTTCCAAAAGGAGATCACCCTGAACACAGAGCGCATTGACGGGCTGATAGTGTTTGGAGAGGGTCTGATCCAGAAGAGCTCACCGCAGGATGCGGCGCTGATAGAGCACGAGCTGGAGGATCTGCACTCCTACTGCCAGGAGGTTTTCAGCAGACTGGTCCGCTTTCACCAGCGCCTCAGCCAGCCCCCGGTGAGCTGGAGAACGCACACATACACTGCATCCATTCTTCCGTTCATAACGTGATTTATACAATGTTTTTCAAGATTTTGGGGGATTTAAAATAACTTTACTGTTCACACATCTGGCTGAATACTTATTATTTCTTCCCCTTAGCAGATCAAAGAAGAGCCGGAGCGCTCTGGTACCACCTTTTCCCTGGAGTCGAGCTTGGAGCTGATTGGCCGACCGTGGCTGGGGCGGAGCCTAGGAAGCCTCCCGGCGACGCCCACCCACCTGCTGGCCTCTCCGCTGGAGCGCTCGGGGCGGGAGACCCCGGTGAGCGTGGAATCCCTGCCGCTGGAGTGGGACCACACCGGAGACGTAGGAGGGTCGTCGTCACATGAGGATGATGATGAGGAGGAGGAAGAAGATGAGGATGACAGAACTTACTTCAGTGCACTATCAGGTAGATTTACAAGAAAAACATATAGATTTATTGTACAGCAAGGATTCACAACTGTGATGTTTGAATGGTTGTTGCAAAGGAGACAAAGGGAGACTGGAAACACCAGAAAGCCAGGGATTATATGACACCCAGGAACCTTGGCATGAAATTTAGATTTAGTTTCTCCAGTCGCAATGCAAGTAAAGCTTTTGAATCCCTAAAAATGTTCCTGGGTTACTGGAAAAGCTCCTGCGGTGGAAAAGGATTTCTTCAGTTCTGCTGGTAGCAAAAAGATGTGATAAACATCTTATTTAATGGGATTTTTTTAAGATGTTAAAGGGATAGTTCGCATTCTTTGAAGTGGGGTTATATGAGGTACTTAAACATGGTCAGTGTATTACCTGTTATGCTTCCAGTTTGGAGAAAACAGACAGGAATTACCACACAAAAGCAAAGCAATGTGCTGCTGCGGACGGGGCCGGCAGCAAAACATATTTTAGCCACCTAAAAACATCAATATCAGTTTAAGTGTTCACTATATTTAGAATATTTTCACTGCTTTACCTTCAAAGCCACCAGACTCCATTGACAAAAACAGCAATTTTACCAGCAACTTCCTTGTTTGTGAGGTAAAATTACTGTTTTTGTCAGTGGAGTCTGGTGGCTTTGAAGAGCACATAGATGGATATGACGGCTTCAGTTCCTCGTCGGAAAGGGCTTTCTGATGGCAAGGAGATATTTAAAATAAATATAAATATTTTAGATATAGCATACACTTAAACTGATTTTTTTTTTAGGTGAGACTCTCTTTTAGGTGGCTAAAATATGTTTTGCTGCGGCCCACGTCTACAGCAGTACAGTGCTTTGCTCCTGTTCTGGTACTCTTGTCAGTTTCTCAAGCTGGTGGCGTGCTGACTGTCATCTGCTGTATGTAATACACTGACTATGGATAAGTACTTCATATAACCCCACTTCAAAACACCCGAGCTATCCCTTTTAAAGCTAAAAAGAAAATGACAACATCCATTTCAGACACACACACAACACACACACACTCAATGACAGACATCCATACTCCTCTCGTCTGACCCCTCTCTCCTCTCAGAGGGCGAGTTGACTGAGAGCCAGGAGGAGTTTGTCGAAGCCCCTGAGGCCCTACGAGCCTCCTCACCGGGTAGGCAAAAGAAAATCTTCACCTTCTGCTTAATAAATCCACTCACAGCTCTTCTTCACGGTGAAAGAAGTTTCCAACAAACATCTTCCAGCAGCTCATGTATCACTCTGTATATATATAGATTTGCTTGTCGTGCTGTTGCTGCTGCTCCTGATACTTTGCTTCCTGTAGCGGTGGTTTGGAAAATCCTTCAATGTCAACGCAAACACTTTCCACCTTTTTTCTTTCTCCGTCACATTTTTGTTTAACGGGTATTCTTCATTTTAGACTCACTATATGTTTTATTTTATTAGTTTGGGGTCTTATATTTTCTTGTAAAATAGGACTTTAAGTGTCTCTGTACTAACCCTGGTCTGATTTTGGTTCAACTTGTCACCAGCTGGTTTTATGATTTATACAGAGGCTGCATAAATTATAAGTCATTGGATATTTTCCATACATGCAGAATTTAAAGGTTTCTTTACCTGGGTCTTTCCCCACCAGTCCAATCCTTTTTTATGTTAATTTAAACCCCTTTTATCCTCCTCCAACATCCTGTCTTTTATCTTCCTCCCTTTTTCTTTCCACACTTTCTTCATCATTTTAAATAAACAAGACCTTCTTTGACCTTCCACTGACTTTTTACACCGTCTCAGGCGGCACTTTGGGGGAGATCTGATTTATTGTTTTACTGCACAGAACAGCAAGAGTCTCATCATAATGTATTCACGGTAGGGCTGTCAAAGTTTCTTTAACACAACTTAAGATTTTAAGATTGTAGCGGGCTCAGTTTTAAATTGAGAGTGAAGACAGTCGCCAAAGAGGCTAAATAACTCTCCAAACGTAGACAAAATCTTGGCGAGGAAAAACTGTCATGGCCATTTTCAAAGTGGTCCCTTGACCTCTGACCTCAAGATATGTGAATGTAAATGGGTTCTATGGGTACCCACGAGTCTCCTCTTTACAGACATGCCCACTTTATGATAATCACATGCAGTTTGGGGCAAGTCATAGTCAAGTCAGCACACTGACACACTGACAGCTGTTGTTGTCTGTTGGGCTGCAGTTTGCCATGTTATGATTTGAGCATATTGTTTATGCTATATGCAGTACCTGTGAGGGTTTCTGGACAATATATGTCATTGTTTTCTGTTGTTAATTGATTTCCAATAATAAATATATACATACATTTGCATAAAGCAGCATGTTTTCCCTCTCCCATGTTGATTAAATACTTGACCAATCTAAATATATACATACATTTGCATAAAGCAGCATATTTGCCCACTCCCATGTTGATAAGAGTATTAAATACTTGACAAATCTCCCTTTAAGGTTCATTTTGATACATTTTACTAAGGTATCATAACATACAAGTAGCATCTTTAAAACTTGTCGCCTTAATTGTTTAAGGACTGGTGTGTACTGGTTTCCGGCTGCTCTCTCTCTCTCTCTCTCTCTCCTGCTCAAACATGTGATGACATTATAAAATGTCCACACAGATAACAAGCTCTTCAGTTTCCCGGAGTGGGTGATTTATGCTTGGGTGGCATTTTTACCAAGTTTTGCAACTTGGAAGTTTTCATCACTTATCACCGTAAATGTTCTTCCAGTGTCTGCATGTTTTTCCCGTCAGAGGCACTAATTGAGTTGACAGTAGTAAATTGTTCCACATGCCGTCACAGTTTTGATCCCGATGTTTTTAATCACTCAAAAAAGAGCTGATGTGTGTAATATTTTTTGCCAAAACCAAAAAACTCCCACAAGGGAACATTCAGTACCTGAGAGTCTGATGACCTGCATGTAACAATTTGTCTCACTGACCAAGTAATTATCCGTCAACAAATTTAAAAGATACAGCATATCCAGATTAGGAGTTACGAAATACTATTAGTTTCGTCATAGCTGAGGGTGTTGTACATTAATGTCGGTTTAACTCTCTTTTCTTGTTTTTGTGTTTCAGTTTCAAGCCGCTCGATGGCCGAGGCTCCAAGGTGGCGATCACAGGGAGACGCAGGAACACAGCTGGACTCGGAGGGCCACACTGAGGCTCCACCCGCTCTCACCAGCACCCCTCTAAAGCCGGGCTATGTACGTTTCAAAACTATCACCCCAGTGGGTACAAGTAAACCAACACCCACTGGGAGTGGGGGGATATGGACAGAAAACAATAACTGTGAAATATGAGTAGATGCTTCATACAGTGTGTGCCGCCTGTTTGCAGCTCCAGCTGTCAATACTAACAGTGTGTTTTGTCGCATCTGCAGCTGCGTCTCATGTCTCAGTGCAGCGGCAGCATCGAGAACCTTAAAAGAGTCTCGCAGATCCTGGATGATGAGGAGCAGCCGGAGGAGCTCGGTCTGACGGGACTCACTGCCTCAGACAAACAGTCAGGTGAGAGACACGCTGTGATTAAAGGCTTGATGTTCACTGTGTTGCACATTTTCAAGAGAGTGGCAATACATTTGCAGATTACTGCATGGCCGGTTAAAAGAATAGAAAGCAATGGATGCCTGAAACAGCTGAAAAATGCATTTAAAGTTTAAACAAAATCCCAGCTTGTCAAACAGATTAATAAAAGAGCAACTGAGGCCAGTTAATAAACATATTTTAAACAAAATAACCATCTGAAAGCAACGCCATGCAACAGAAACACACTAAAGATGTACATCTCGGATTCTGGAGGACCATTTTTATGTCAAATTATTGATTTCTTAATCAAGTAGCCGTGTAATAAGCGGGATAATGTACCAATCGAGCTGGTTATTGTTGTGAAATAAACCCCTTCAGGGCGATGCGGCATCCAGACACGAAGCAGGGTTTATTTACATTTACATTATCTCTTTCATATTTAATAATGGAGAGTTTCTCAAAGCACCTTGTGACAAAAAAACGTCTACATTAGTGAATGTTTGTGCTCTCACAGGTGTGATTGAACGCTGGGAGCTGCACCAGGCTCAGTCCAGGAGCGACCTGAGCGCCGGCCCTCCGGAGCCCCGAGATCTCACATCTGACCTCGACGACATCACTTCCTGGTTGGAAACCGTGACCCCGGAGCTAGAGCGCCTCCAGAAGTCCGACCCAGCGGCCAGTATCGAGGACATGGCGGCCAGAGCCAAAAAACTAAAGGTGAACTTTAAGATTAAATACTATAAAACAGAGCTGCTGATTCAGTTTTTTGAGTTTTTATATTCATGGATGTTCTCTTGCAGGAGATGCAGAAGGTGTTTACTCGCTACAAGTCCATCATGCTGTCCGTCAACCTGCGAGCTGAGGGGGATGCAGAACTACAGGAGAGAGTGGCCGGTATGAACCGAGACTGGAGCCGAGCGTGTACGGGCCTCCAGCAGTGGGACACCGGTCTGAAGAAGACGCTGATGCGCTGCCAGGTGAGAAGAAAGTATTCATAATAGACTGTTATACGATGTTATACGCTTCGTTTTGATTGTACACTGACTTGTAATAAGGAGGGTCTAGGTGCAATTTGTATTTATGGTGGTGTACCACTCTGAAACTTGTCTTGCATAATGTTGCTTTAAGTAAAAGATCTAAATACTTCTTCCACCGCTGCTCTTCACCTTCTCCACACAGGAGTTCCATGAAACCCTCCATTCCCTGCTGCTGTGGCTGGCCCACGCAGAGAGCAGACGCTACGCAGTGGACATCAGTGACCCGGACACACCTGTCCAAGCCCTGCAACAACACCGTGGCACGCTCACAGTACGCAGATCATCACGTTTTTGTCGAGCGTTCACTTCCCTGCTGCTAGACCGCACTGTCAACCATCTCTTACTGTATGTTTGTTGTGGTTTGCAGGATCTGCAGGAGGAACTGCAGGGCAGGCAGACTCAGCAGGCCTCCCTCCAGGCTCTGTGGTCTCAGCTGCAGCCTGAGGACGAGGCTGAGGAGAGCGTCGAGGCCCAGGAGAAGCTCCATGTGACGGGCAGCAAACTGGAGTCGCTGCTGAGACATGTGGACCAGGACCTCGGCACACTGCAGCAGCATCTGGTGAGAGTTTAACCACAAAGTTTTGAACCATAAAGTAGAAACACAATCTTGTTCCCTATAGTATGCCATAAAACAGTCATAGTATAGCACATAGTTTCTCAAAGTGCGGTCCACAGACCAATGGATAACTTGTATTTCCCCATTAGCTCAGTAGTTTAACACCCGGGTGTAAATGGACCTCGTATAACGTTATCAAGCAGTAGTTGTTTTTCAGATTACATCAAATCTAGCAGGATTAAAAAAAGAAACCGCATAGAATCCCATTCCGCGTCTATGCAATGATTAAATTCACACAAACTTAAGCATACAACCTCGTAAGACCAATAAACATATTGAAAACTGACTTTTTAAAAGACTTTTTAAGAACTAGCGTACACCCTTTGTGTTGAAATAAGAGATGGTGAAACTTTAACATTTCTTTGTCTTTAATTCAGGATTGTGAGTCTGCATCAGGCGCTCAAGGCCAAAGCGCCTCTGCAGATCCAAAGAAAGGTTCCTCTACTGAAAGGTAAACAGAAAAACATCAGTATTTTGCCTTTTATTAATACAATGCTATTCAATGGTGTTTTGAATCGTGATTTGTAGATGAAAAATTCTCTTGATTGCTTGTTGAGTTATGTTCTTATCATTCAATAAGGTGTTTGTTTTCTGTATTCCTGTAATAAACTTTACTTTCGTGTCTTGTGTGTCGTGCAGAGAGAAGAGGGACTCGTCCCCGCCTCGTTCCTTCTTCTACCGGGTCCTTCGTGCTGCCTTCCCCCTCCACCTCCTGCTCCTGTTCCTACTGCTCCTCCCCTGTCTAATTCCCCAATCAGAGGGCGACCCCGGCTGTACTGGGGCCAACAACTTTGCTCGGTCCTTTTACCCCATGTTACGTTACACCAATGGCCCACCGCCCACCTGAGAAAAAAAGACTGAGAACATACTGAGAAACACAAAGCCACCTTTTTGTCCCACTTGAAACACATGAACGAACATGTAAAACAGTGATTGACTTCTAAAAGAAAAGTCCAAAGTGCAGAAATTGTACTTCTATTTGTTAATATTTGATCTTTGAACAGATTATATTTATTTCACAAACAAAACTACCCATTTCAATCAGGAAAAACACCACATGTGAATGGAAATGCTGATGTTTTAATTTAATAATGCAAATATCTGCAGCCTCTTGGAGATCTCCCCTTAAGGAGTGCCAGTAGATGGAGTGTCTTGACACTTGTGGAGGGGTAAAGCAGCGTACATACTGTAGCAGTGGCAGTAAACGGGAAAGATAGTTTAAATATCCTTCAGCCACTATTGAAGCCAGCGAACATATTCCAGTGATTTCATTGGATAATAACAGTTTGAAGCCAAGTAAGATGAAAAATCACTATTTTTCTTGCTTCCAAACACAGTATAATAACTGTAAACAAGTCCCAGCTTAGCTTTTATCAGATTTTTTAAATTAAAATGTGTACATTATCCTCATTATTTACATGTCATTTTATGAACTGTTGACATTTAATTTAGTCTAACTTGACCCTGCAAACAAAAAGCATGCTTGATCTATGTTTATGTTACAGAACTCTTTAAAAAAAGTTTATTTTTCCAAGAAAAACACACTGGTTATAATTTGTAATGTAATCTTTATAAAGCGAACCGTACAAAATTATGGCAGTTTTATATGAAAAATTGTATGGTCATATTTTTTTAGATGCTATTTTTTTTTTGGAGTAGATTGTGAGCAGGGTGTTGAAACACTGTAGATTTAGCAGGATGATGTGTATGTACAAAATGTAATAATATAATGCTTATTTATAACATCAAACGGTGGATTTGTGCCCTTAATTTTCTGGTAGTAAACACTGATTGTCTTAATTCTGTTTACTCAGAGTATTTTTTTTGTTTTGTTTTAAATGTTGCCTGTCATGTCATAAAAAAGTCATAGCATTGTAGGTCATGAAAAGTCATAGTCATAAAAAATCATACAAAAGTCATAAAAAGTCATAATATAATTAGTATATATATATATATATATATATGTGTATATATATGTCGAAAAAATCTTTGAAAAAAAGTCATAGTATATTATGTCGAAAAATTCCTTCAAAAAAAAAGTCATAGTATAGTATGTCGAAAAATTTCATGAAAAAAAGTCATTTTATAGTATGTCGAAAAATTTCATGAAAAAAAAGACATTTTATAGTATGTCGAAAAATTTCATGAAAAAAAAGACATTTTATAGTATGTCGAAAAATTTCATGAAAAAAAAGACATTTTATAGTACGTCGAAAAATTTCATGAAAAAAGTCATAGTATTGTATGTGAAAAAAATTTATGGAAAAAAGTCATAGTATTGTATGTCGAAAAATTTCATGAAAAAAAGACATTTTATAGTACGTCGAAAAATTTCATGAAAAAAGTCATAGTATTGTATGTGA
>CAKAOI010049981.1:0-10394 GCA_916701655.1 Sebastiscus albofasciatus
TAGACATTTTTCAGATTTTCTTCTCTTTTTTTACATTTATTAGACATTTTGCGGATATTATTATTTTTTTTAATATTTTTCGGGATTTTTTTTTTAACATTTTTCGGAATTTTTTTTTTTTACATTTTTCGGGATTTTTTTTTTCTTTTACATTTTTTAGACATTTTTCGGATTTTCATTTTTTTTTTACATTTTTTAGACATTTTTCGGATTTTCTTTTTTTCGGAAAAAAGGCCCTCACACATTCACATATCTGGAGGTCAGAGGTCAAGGGACCCTTTTGAACATGGACATGACAGTTTTTCCTCACCAAAATGTAGCATAACTTTGGAGCGTTATTTAACCTCCTTCATGACCAGCTAGTCTGACCTGGTTGGTACCGATGGATTCATCAGGTTTATAGTTTACTATGAGACCAGTGTCTCTAACTTTAATCTAAAAATCACAAGTTGCATTAATGTGGTAAAGAAATGTGGCGTTAAAATGAATTAGCGTTAACTTTGACAGCTCTAATAAAACTGATTCAAATCAAATGAAAGATTAAATTGAATCGAATCCAGGTTTAACATTGACTTGATATTAACATTAAGTCTGGTCAGGACTCATATTTAAACCGTCATCAGAGACTAGTCCGTCTCTCGGGTTTAATATGTGAAGATAACGGCGTACTGTTCCATAAAAACACAAATCATTTCTATAAACAGATCCATAACCAGACGAGCAGATGAATCCTGCTTTTCAGTCAATGCACCCGTTTCTCTTTTACGCTCCACACGTCAGCAGTGCATTTCATGGCTTTAATGAATGATCTGGTCTGAAATCAGCTGAATCCACAGCGTGCTGTCGGTCCAGAGCAAACACACCAGAGAGTGATTATATATGTATAGTTTCTATAGTTCATGTCTGACAGCAGGTTTACAATAACAACGATAACTCCAACAGTTCTATATCTCAGCCAGACATTAACTGTCTCTCTCTGTGCATCACTGAGGACGTTTCTGTTGTTTCATCTCTACATCTCTCTGTCTGTGCAGACGCAGACGGAGGACACTTTGACAACCTCTGCTCCTATAATACTCTCTAATACTAATACTAGTCTTGATTTTGCATTGAGCGATGACATCATCGCCTGTTTCTGCTCCTATAATACTCTCTAATACTAATACTAGTCTTGATTTTGCATTGAGCGTTGACGAGCACCGCCTGTTTCTTTCCTGTTTGAAAACCAGCGACCAATCAGGTGCATCGATGATAACGATGAGTACGTCTCCGTTTAAAAGTAAAGCTGAGTGGAGCGGCGTCCTCTAGTGTCCTCTAGTGTCCTCTAGTGTCCTCGTCGGACCTGGTGGACATGTAGCGCTGGATTTAACATTAGAGACACGACCGCTGACTGTTAGAGGAACTATTTAACCACGAACTGACTGACTGAGCGACGCCGTCCAGACGTGTACCGGGTCTGGACCCAGTCTTGTTCAAAGTGAGACACACCTGGTGAACTGAGTCTAACCGAACCCGGGTTGAGTCTCACCTTACAGGCTCCGGGCAGCAGGTGCAGTTTGACGTACGGGTCGGACAAACCGTTGAAGTCCATCGACTTCAGACCCTGCAGACACACAAACACACAAACACAACAACACATCAATGAACTATCCGTCTTTGTGTCTCTGGTATAACCAGTCCGTCTTTGTGTCTCTGGTATAACCAGTCTGTCTTTGTGTCTCTGTGGTATAACCAGTCTGTCTTTGTGTCTCTGGTATAACCAGTCTGTCTTTGTGTCTCTGGTATAACCAGTCTGTCTTTGTGTCTCTGGTATAACCAGTCTGTCTTTGTGTCTCTGGTATAACCAGTCTGTCTTTGTGTCTCTGGTATAACCAGTCTGTCTTTGTGTCTCTGGTATAACCAGTGTGTCTTTGTGTCTCTGGTATAACCAGTCTGCTGTATGTGAAGCAGAGACAGACAGTGTCTCCTCTGATTAAAGCATCACTCATAGAGGACCGTTATCTCCTCTGATACTGAATGAAATCTGCTCTGATCCTCCGTGAATCAGCAGGAATCTGTTTTCCTGTATTCCCCTCCACCAGGTGGAGAGTTATGGTGTCACATCTTCATCACATCTCTGGTAGTATTTCAGTCACATCCGGACGTATTGAGCCGGTGACATTCAGTCTATCTGTCAGTAACTTGTCAGCGACTCTGAAGTCTCGTAGTGTCCCGTGTGAATGTGGAGGAGGAGGACGGAGCATAACAATCAGTCTGCTGTCGTCGCTCCGCTCCGCCGAGTCCCTCGGCAGGTGTTAAATGTCGGCAGGTGAGATTTAAGAAGCGGCGGAGCTTCAGAGCGGGTGTCGGGGTGTCGGGGTGACGGATACCTCGGTGACAGGAAGACCGGCAGGTGATTGGTCCCTCGGCTCCGACGGATCCACAACATTTACAGCCGCTTGTCTCTTTATCGTCCTCCTCAGCTGCTGTTCCTGACACTTGAACCAGCCTCCGGAGCTCGGAGGTATGACACCTCCTCTCCTGGAGCTGTTAGCTTGTCGTTCTGAAGCCAGCAGGTTCAGATGGAGCCGGACTGTCTCAGGTGAGAGGCTGATTAAAGAGCTCTCCAGGTGAGAGACGGTGGGAACGGAGTTAAAAACACCACCCGGTGAGAAGAAAGAGAAACCCTTCTATAAGACCGGTTCATTAATGAGAAGTCAAAGGTTTCAGATCCGGTTCAGTTCTCTGGTCTCTGCGCTTCTTAGAAATATAAAAATATATAAATATAGAAATATAGAAATATAGAAATATAGAAATATATAAATGTGCTGTACAATAACTGAAACCTGGTCTCAGGGGACGGCGTATAAATACCACGACATTCCACGTGTCGTGAGGACGCATTTTAGCCTTTTCGCGTGTCATTTGTACGCCACGCAAACATCCGCAGTTAGGTTCAGGCAAGAAAACCACTTAGTTAAGGTAAGGGGAAACGTCACGGCCGGGCTTCAAATAAGCCAACGAAGTAAAACACGTTCAGAAACATCAATAAAAAAACATGTGACAATTGTCACAAACGTCACTAACGGTCCGTGTCCACAGGCTTCGTCTTTTCCACGCCATATTCATTGTCTATGTAAGCAGCCGTGCAGCAATGCATTCTGGTAGTGTGGCGGTGCGATTTGAGAGACGGAGCGTCACGTTGGCCGCTCCTCAATTGCATTTGAGCATTCGTCCAATCAGGTGTCGAGTGGCAGCCTATCAAGTGTCCAATGCTGGGAAGCGAAGTGATCCCTCGCCATAAAAAAACGCCACCGTGGACACGAACTAAGGACGCACCGATACCAGTATCGGGTATCGGGTCTGATACTGTGCACCGATACAACGGCACCGATACCAGTATCGGGTATCGGGTCTGATACTGTGCACCGATACAACGGCACCGATACCAGTATCAGGTATCGGGTCTGATACTGTGCACCGATACAACGGCACCGATACCAGTATCGGGTATCGGGTCTGATACTGTGCACCGATACAACGGCACCGATACCAGTATCAGGTATCGGGTCTGATACTGTGCACCGATACAACGGCACCGATACCAGTATCGGGTATCGGGTCTGATACTGTGCACCGATACAACGGCACCGATACCAGTATCAGGTATCGGGTCTGATACTGTGCACCGATACAACGGCACCGATACCAGTATCGGGTATCGGGTCTGATACTGTGCACCGATACAACGGCACCGATACCAGTATCAGGTATCGGGTCTGATACTGTGCACCGATACAACGGCACCGATACCAGTATCGGGTATCGGGTCTGATACTGTGCACCGATACAACGGCACCGATACCAGTATCAGGTATCGGGTCTGATACTGTGCACCGATACAACGGCACCGATACCAGTATCGGGTATCGGGTCTGATACTGTGCACCGATACAACGGCACCGATACCAGTATCAGGTATCGGGTCTGATACTGTGCACCGATACAACGGCACCGATACCAGTATCGGGTATCGGGTCTGATACTGTGCACCGATACAACGGCACCGATACCAGTATCAGGTATCGGGTCTGATACTGTGCACCGATACAACGGCACCGATACCAGTATCGGGTATCGGGTCTGATACTGTGCACCGATACAACGGCACCGATACCAGTATCAGGTATCGGGTCTGATACTGTGCACCGATACAACGGCACCGATACCAGTATCGGGTATCGGGTCTGATACTGTGCACCGATACAACGGCACCGATACCAGTATCGGGTATCGGGTCTGATACCAGGCTCATGTACTCGTACTCACAAAACGGCTCCGATACCACTTTAGCAGCGTGACGTTAACCTCTCGTCAGCATCTTTCGTGTCCCATCTCACACGCTCCGCGTCCCTGGTGGTGCAGGCGAGACGGGCCGGTGGTGCGCCCGACCCCGCGGGGCCGGGATCCCACCTCAGCCGGCGCGCTCGGCCCTCACTTTCATTGCGCCACGGGGTTTTGCTCACACCCTCTGACTCGCTCGTGTGTAAGACTCCTTGGTCCGTGTTTCAAGACGGGTCGGGTGGGTTGCCGACATCGCCGCAGACCCCTGATGCCTTTTACGTGGGCCGAGCCCCACCCAGTGACACTTTGGCTACGGCCCGGGAAGCACCTTCACCCCGAGCCTTTCCAAGCCGACCTAGAGCCGGTGGCGGCGCACCGCCTCGTATGCAGGACTCCCCAGCCTGCCGTGTGTCGCTCACACCCTCCAGCTGGCTGTTAACCAGGCTCTCTAGGCTCAGAGGAGTACTCGTATCGGTACTCGTATCGGTACTCGGTATCGGTACTCGGTATCGGAGAGTACCCAAATGGAAGTACTTGTACTCGGTCTGATATAAAGTGGTATCGGTGCATCCCTAACACGAATCATCACGTAACTTACAACGCAGCGGTCAACGCGGGTCTCCGGTTAACAGCCCGCTGTTTGTTGGACCCGTCCGCCATCAGCGCTCTTTCTCTCTTTTTACTCTACATCACTAACTCTTACCGTAACATTTATACGCCGCTGCGCCGCTGTCCGTACAGGATACATGGCGTACAAATGACACGCGGAAGGAATCCAGAAAGACGTACTTATGCACGCTGAACATCGTGAGCGTTATTGCCGTTTATGCAACTTTTCCGTGCGAATAAATGTTGACTGATGAAAGTGTGATCAGAGTCAAACGCTGAGATCCAACCTGAGAACGGAGAACATATCACTTTGCTATCTACGATAAGAACTCGTTTATAAAAACAGATAAAAGCCATTTTTAAAATGAATAAAGCAACTTCAGTTTGACTGATGATCCGTTGAGTTCACAATAAAAGAAAACATGATTAGACATCAATTATTCACAGAGACTAAGAGTGTTGGAGAGATGTCATTAGATGAGACTGATAGAACGGCTCTGTGTTGGTTTGGCTTGTTCAGAAGTCTTAATGCCGCAGCTCAGAGTGATCTCTTAGACAGCCGACTGTGATTCTACGTTGAAACGGAGACGATCCAAAGAGCATGTGGTCTGAAGCCCACTGAGGCCTGAAGCTCTCCGTGGTGTCTGAATGGGAACAGATGCGTGCCGGGTCCAGAGAGCCGGTGGAAAGACCTGGAACCAGCGGGCGTCCTTACCTTCGCCCGGAGCACCGTGCAGTGCAGCTCGCTGGAGCGCTGCTCGTATCTCAGCTCAAACTCCAGCGTTCCCAGAGCAGCTGAGGAAACAGAACACAGGAGGAGACACAGAACAGGATTTACTAACGGAGCATCACATCTGTCGCACCGGAAGAAAAGAGAAATGACATTGTTGAACATCAGTCAGGATAAATTGAAAGCATGCGAGAGAACAGGGGAATATCTCAACATGCCGTCTGAAGAGGAAATCCAATTTAGTGGAGCAGCAGCTGTCACATGAAGATCAACACAACACACAATACACTTCAACACACAGTTTCAACACACATCAACACAACACACGTCAACAGGACATCCTGCGTCCTCTCAGACGGAGGGACACGTTGGTCCGGGTGTCTCTCACTAACGTGCGTAGAACGGTTCAGAACATGTTCATACAACACAGACGAGCTGCTGTTGTTGCTCATTCAGGATGAGATTCAGGGGATTAGAACCAACGTTTATTTTAGTCTTCAACAAACCGCTGCTTACGCAACAGACGGGATTCTGACTCTGTATTCTGATGCTAAACGCTAAGCTGCCGTGAACCGCCGTGTGTTTATCAGTCGCTGTCGCCTCCACTTCCTGTTACAGCTTCTGTTCACAGGAACATCTCAGGTGAGTGTTACCACTTCTGGCTGGAAAGTCAATCTGGTGACTACAAAGACTCATAAAACAACTCCAAAGACACATCGCCACAAAGACCACCGGCCGCAAAGAGATGCTAACGAGATGCAAAATAGATGCACAACCATATTCAAGATGACCACAGAGACTGAAACCTGGAGGACGCCCGTTGTGTTGGATACGCAGCATTTCTCTTTGTTTTCTGTTTGTGTGTTTTTGACTTTGCATGGTTTCTGTATCTGCAGCGTGTTTCCTCTCAACATACAGTGTTTGTTTTTGGCTTTCTGCAGCACGTGTCTTCATCTGCAGCGTGTTTCTGTTGTTGTTCTGGATTTTGCTGGAGGACAAAGACTGTGAAGGAGCTCTGGCTGGACGTCTTTCAGAAACTGAATCAGCTGCTTTTATTTAAATGAAACAACGAAGACATTTGTCGGTCAAGTAAATGAATCAAATGAACCTAAGCAGCTCCCTCTTTCCTGTTTAAAAAGGATAGAGACGTGACTCTGGAGGGGATTTAAATCACCGACAGGTGATGGTCATTAAAATCGTACCGAACATCCAGTCGGACTCAGGAGTGCAGGGTGATAATACTAGTGTTACTGAACAATGAGCATAACATAATGATGATCTGACATGCAGAGAGAGCAGAGACATCTCGGTCTTCTCTCTGCAGTCCTCAACACTAAATGTTAATAAAACGCTGTCTGTGTGTGTCCATGTTGTTTTATTCTAATGTGAGTCTTTGTGGTTGTGATTCCACCCACCTCCTCCGACTCCCAGCAGCCCGGAGCAGAGCCGACCGGCTGCTGTAGAAACATACCGCACTAACACTACCAGACGCAGTGCTTCAGCATCCTGCAGACGTCAGCGCACCGCGGCAACGCTCTGCAGAGACGAGGACATCTCTACTGGGACCATCTCTACCATTTACTACATACTCAACATCTAATAAAGACGCATTCTGTCTTATTGAAAGTGTCTGTTATGATTCGATCAAAGAGTTTCAGTTACATGACTGTCAAACTCTGATGAATCTAGTTATTAAAAAACAAAACTAATCATCAACCAGTGACTAAAAAACAACCGCAGAGAGATAAATGGACAACAAAGAGACAGAAACGACCACAAAGACACACAAATGATGCAAAACGACAAGGGGGTGACCACAGAGACACAAAACAACCACAAAGACATGAAAGACGGCCACAAGGAGATACAAAACAACCACAAAGACATGAAAGACGGCCACAAGGAGATACAAAACAACCACAAAGACATGAAAGACGGCCACAAGGAGACACAAAACAACCACAAAGACATGAAAGACGGCCACAAGGAGACACAAAACAACCACAAAGACATGAAAGACGGCCACAAGGAGACACAAAAACAATGAAAAAATAGACACAAAATGATCACAAAGAGCAAAAAAATACCAAAAAGAGACACAATATGACCAGAAAGACACACAAAACTACTGTAAAGAGACACAAAACAACTACAGAAAGACACAAAACAACTACAAAGAGACATAAAATGACAACAAGGAGACACAAAACAACCACAAAGAGACACAACACAACTACAAGGAGAGACAAAACAACCACAAAGAGAGACAAAACAACTACAAAGAGACATAAAATGACAACAAGGAGACACAAAACAACCACAAAGAGACACAACACAACTACAAGGAGACACAAAACAACCACAAAGAGAGACAAAACAACTACAAAAACAACCACAAAGAGACAAAAAACAACCACAAAGAGAGACAAAACAACCACAAAGAGAGACAAAACAACTACAAAGAGAGACAAAACAACCACAACAATAAACAACAGGTGTTTGTTGTTGTTTTGTGTCTCTTCCCGTCTGGGGTCTTGCTCTTATTTTGGCGGGGCGTTGTCTGTACGTGTTTGTGTTCAGGGCGTCGGGTGTCTTTTATGTGTCATCGAAGAGTTCCAGTTCCACGAGGCAGACTGTGACGCTCTAATGAATCTCATCTTATTAAAAAACAAATAAAATCATCAACCAGTGACGGCAAAGCAAATGTGATATTAAATGAATGTTAACTAGTCTCTGCTGGAGAGACGCCTGGAAACATGTCGCAGCATCCATCCATCCATTCAGCAGGATCCAACCCGTCTGAGGTGTCTCTGAAGCAGACAGTACGTCATGTTGTAGCTGCCTCGTCAAACTGTTAAACATCTGTGGTCCAGATGTGGAAGAAGCATCCTCACTAAAACACACATGTGCTTCAGGAGGTTTGCGTGTGTTGCATTATTAATGTTATTTTGGCCTCATGAATTATTAACGAGTCGTGTCTCTGAGCTGAACTCTGGGGTAAACTGCTGGTCGTCTGTGTTTGTGGACGCTCACATAAATTGGACTCTTGTGTTTTTGTTTATTGATCACACTGCAGCATCTTTACGTTCCCTCAGTCCGACAGCAGGTCCCTGAACACAACACCGTCCGCCTAACAAGCAGCTGGCAAGCCACCGACCACATTACATTTACCAAATTGTATGTTTTATTTATGAATTTACTGCTCGGATATATTTAATGTACTGATTAAAACAGTTACTGGCATATATTAACTGTTCAAAATGTTCCTTAAAGGGAGATTAGTCAAGTCTTTAATGTGATGTGTTTCATATGATACCAGTATCTTCACTCTAGCTCTAAAACTGAGTCTGTTACAACCTAAAAATCACAAGAAACGCGCTTAAATTCACATTTTCTTTTGCAGATTTTCAGGAAATTTGGTTAAAACTTGCGTTGCATTTGGATGTTAACCTGGCGATGGTGAAAACAGCTTCCTGTAGGTACTTGAAGTCTGGAGTGAAACGTCATGCTGAGTCATGCCGAGTCGTGCTGAGTCGTGCGGAGTCATGCTGAGTCGTTCTGAGTCACGCTCAGTCGTGCGGAGTCATGCGGAGTCATGCTGAGTCTACTCTGAGTCGTCGTGCTGAGTCGCTCGGAGTCGTGCTGAGTCATTCTGAGTTACGCTGAGTCACGATGAGTCACGCTGAGTCACGCTGAGTCGCGCTGAGTTACTCTGAGTCGTGCTGAGTCGTTCTGAGTCGTTCTGAGTCGTTCTGAGTCACGCTGAGTCACGCTGAGTTGTTCTGAGGCGTGCTGAGTTGTGCTGAGTCATGTTGAGTTGTGCTGAGTCGTGCTGAGTCGTTCTGAGTCGTGCTGAGTCGTGCTGAGTCGTGTTGAGTTGTGCTGAGTCGTGCTGAGTCGTTCTGAGTCGTGCTGAGTCGTTCTGAGTCGTTCTGAGTCGTGTTGAGTCATGCAAACAGCCGCTACAGGTGTGTAGAGACGCACAGTGACACACACACACAGACACATGCCAACAGCGAGGCTCACTGCAGTCGTCACTGTCGGAGCTGTTGATCTCCACCGACGTGTCCACGCTGCTGGTCAGAGACAACGACCCGCCGCCGCCGCCGCCACCGGGCCGGCCGTGGGCCAGCAGAGGAGACAGCAGGTGAGCCCCACCCATCCCGGAGGCCACGGAGCCGGGGCTGAGGGCCAGCGGGGAGGAGGCCGGGTTGGGGGAGATGGGGCCGGGGGAGGTGGGGGACAGGCGGGGGAAGTAGGCGGAGATGGTTCTGATGGGTCTGATGGGGCCGGGGCAGACGTCTATGGCCATGTGTTCCTGGATGGAGATGCTGAGCTTCTTTCCTCTCCGCACCGTCATAGAGTCTGAAAGCACAAAGACTCAACGTCACCACGAGTCTCAGCACCAGAAGATGAATATCAAATATCACTTTAAGGTGACCTGACAGACAATTTAACATCCCTCCGTCCTCTCCGCTCAGCTGGGAGTCATTACGGGAAACTGTGCCGGACGGACTCCAGCGTTCGATCCCTGATGTTAATGGAAACACACACAACTGCTTCTTTTCATTTCTCAGACACAGTTTATCCCCGGCCGGCTGCAGGTGACTGACAGCAGGTGTTTAATGAGGAGTGTGTGTGACACATGAAAAGAGGAAATGAAGTGAGTGTGTGTGAGGAGAAGACAGACTGTAGGCTGGATGTGTGATGTGAGTTTGAGAAAGAGAAGAGG
>CAKAOI010049982.1:7800-40305 GCA_916701655.1 Sebastiscus albofasciatus
AGGGGTCAGCAACCTTTCCTATCAAAAGAGCCATTTTAGGCAAAAAAAAAAGAAAAAAAAATCTGTTTGGTGCCTCAAAACATTTGAGCATTGTGATGAAGGTAACACAGTTTATAGTCTATAAGTATATAGTATATAAGTCTAATGCAGTGAGGGCCAAAGTGCAAATGTAATGCGGAGTATTAGGGCCACATTGAGGGAAAAAACATCTGAGATTTCCAGAATAAAGTCATAATATTACGAGAATAAAGTCATAACTTTACGAGAAAAAAAGAAAATGACATGTAAAATTACTCCTTTATAATATTATGACTTTATTCTCGAAATCTCAGATTTATTTTTTTTCCCTCAATGTGGCCCTAATACTCCGTCGTACCGTCGTACCATAGACCTACAACAATGATAAATAAAAATGAAAATGTAAACGATAAACAGTTATTCCTTTACATTTTTAAAAATCCACAGGGAGCCACTGGAGAGGGGCTGAAGAGCCGCATGTGGCTCCGGAGACATGCAGGTTGCAGACCCCTGGTCTATAGCATAGGTCTATACTGTGGAATCAGAGGCTTAATCCCCCCCCAAAAGACCTGCCTCAATGCAGAACAAGTTATCTATGAACGTGGTATAATATAACAAAGTACATTATTTCTGTTAATTCTATCAAAACTTTCAATGGGAAGTGGTCATAATTTATGTCACACTGGGGATAAACTGCAGGTTCACTTCTGTATAACAAACTTAATCTACAACTATTTCAATTATTGTTTAAAGGTTTTATTGATAACATTTTTATGTAGAAATATATATATATGTATATATTTTAAAAAAAATACATCCACAGAGCCTTTAGAAAGGTGCCGAATAAAAGTATCGCTTTGCCTGAAATGATTATGATTGTGAATTAATCATTTTAAAAGTTTTGGCGGGTCCAATGGATTGTTTATCTTTGGGGAAGATATCAGACATTCGGTTCCCAGTTCTAACAAGGCTTGTGAGCCAATAATAAAACAACGTTGGTATCACGTGGTATCTCGGGGTCTTCAGTTAGTGTGGAAAAAACTAATAAACGGCTGAGATTGACTTGTTGTGAAGTCAATGCAATGGAACGGGGAAGGGAGAATGTGACATCTAGTCTAGTGATAACATTCAGCCACTAGCTGAATGTTATCACTGTTATCAATAGCACCTTTAATTGTTCAAGTCATTTTATTGAAATTATTATCTTTTTAACTTATCACTCTTTTTTCCTCTCTTTTAATAGACGAACCAATAAATTAATCAAAAACATAATAATTGACGCAGGTTAATTGATACTAAAATAATAACGAGTTGCGTGGCTACGTGTTTCAGAGCTTCCGTAACCTTCAGTGCTTAAATGAACATTGGAAATTTGGAATAGCTGTAGTTATGTTTTATACATATATTCTATTCAGTCGCTTCTTGTTCTGAGCAGCAATCAAGAGGACATCAAGTCAAGTTTA
The DNA here is from genome assembly GCA_916701655.1 of Sebastiscus albofasciatus. Lineage (NCBI taxonomy): Eukaryota > Metazoa > Chordata > Actinopteri > Perciformes > Sebastidae > Sebastiscus > Sebastiscus albofasciatus. The sequence goes on from CAKAOI010049982.1 coordinate 9,282, forward strand.
CTTGTCGAACCCAGTATCACATATAATTCCTGTGGGCTTCCCAAAAAGCTCAGCACATAATGAAAAGAATTATGAAAAGGAAATTAAAAGAGAGATCACCACTCCTTGGAAAGCCCGGGGTACATAGAGAACCATATGTGGGAACAAAAACTGAAAATGAAGCTGTGACAGAAGATTTAGTGGGTGACTCTGGCACTCATCTACTGGTCTATCACAAGAGCACTCCCTTTCCTCTGTGGCCTGGCAGGTTTTCAGAGGTAAAAAAAACAGGAAAATCATACGCTGAGTTGAACTTCAGCGTATGATTTCTGCCAACCCGGGGACAAGGGGGGCATTGTTGGACTCTATAAGCTAAACTCCACCCAGATGAAACCCAGAGTACTGCGCTAAACAGATATGAAGAGAAACGTTATCGTAGCCAACATGTATTTATGCATTTCAATTCCTTGTCAATCATATATGTCACTATATACTAGTAGCAGTAATCTAGTTACTCGCATGTCTCTAAATCATACTTACCAACCGTGAGACCTCGAAAATAGGGAGGAATTCAAAACCAAAAGGGGGAGATCCTGCATTCTGGCGACTTTTAAAGAATGAAAATAACAAAATATTAAGTCCACACTGCAACAGCATTTATTGTTAAATAAGCCTGCTTTTCATTTTACTTTTAATCCTCAGGTAAGAAAAAGAAATAGTTTGAACTTGTGTGAGTCTCTGGTATAAACTGGGCTAATATTCATCAGTTTTCATTCATCTTTTTTGTCCATGCTTGAGTATTTCATTCTTAGTACTCCCCTCTCCTCTCACTCACTGAAGACCCTTTCAAACACAATGTGACAACAGCACCACTGCGCTCTGAAACTCATTATTTCCAATGGTTTATGCAACTTCACGTGAGCTTTGCTTCGTGATGTGTGGCGAGCGCATCGCAAGCATCAATGTATAAAGAGAACGGGATACAGCGTTGTGGGCGGGTTCCCGTTCATTCCTATGAGAGTTACTCAGTGGCGAATGAAGCCAAAATGGGCTCCACTGCCAAATGATAAAGTACCCGGATCATCCGGCGATCTTCAGCATCCATTTGGTCAATAGAGCAGGCAGAAACGCATCAGAAACGTTTCCTTTAATGCCTCCCAACTCTCGCTCCAGCCGCGGTCTGGGTCTCATTCACATGAACGGAGGAAGTAAAATAACTCTGGATTCAGTTATTAGTACATTTTATAACTTTTAGGACCTTGTGATTTAAATAAGGGCTATCAGAGTGTTTATATTCAGACCTTGATTTAACCAAAAAAAAAAAAGATCCGTTGAGTTAAAGACATCTCTTTCCCAATGTAAGTCTATGGGAAAAAGTATTTTTGAGCCCAATGGCATCACGTGAAGTTGTAGTAACACCTTTTGGCCACTACGAAAATTTGCATCAACGCCTGGCGCTCTTCTTGAGGGCTTGGTCGCGAACAGCTCTCTTCCGCAGGGAAAAGACCTTTGGTGTAGCTCTATTGCTGCCCGGGTGGAAACAGTAGGCCTTATGGCTTAATACACACCGTACAGTGATAGAAACAGGTTGAGATAACGAAAAGGAAAAAAGGGTGTGAAAAATAGCCATAAATCGTGAGAAAAGTGGGAGAATTGTTACCCTGAAAGGAAAACGGGCGAGTCCCGGGAAGAGGGTAAAAAGAGTGGGTCACATCAACCAACCTTGGAGAGTACCAACGAGATATGAGTCAGATCAACCGACCCTGGAGAAACACAAACAAGCCAGAGTGGAATGTGTTACGTTCAAGCAACCGTAAACAGGATGAGACTGTCGAATGGTAATGGCAGCCAGTCCAGCTGCATATGTAAGGCTCAACTAAAAATAACTGTATAAGAAGGAAAGGTCTGAGTGTATTTTTCAGTTGCTCTGCAGACCGACTCGGCTTTTGCTACTTGATAATAACAGTCTGGAGTGGAAGATTCCTGCCTTTACGTCTTATTGTTTATACTTCCATGTCCATTGGCCACCACAGAGACAATAGCAATGACCCTGGTTTCCTGTGATGTCATATTTATAATGTGTTTTTAAATTAACCATTTACAACCAACTCATTTCACCTGTAAGACAAAAGAAACTCATTTCTTTGCTGTTCCACAAAAAGAAAGGAAATCGATTCCTCGACCTCTTCTTCCTGGATACATTAGTCAGTCCATTTGACTGTTAACGGCGCATGAAATTCTGCTTCCTTTGACTTTCCACAACACCACATACTGCATATTTAGTTTTTATTTATTTCATAAATAATATAGAATATGTAACGATAATCTAATACTATTATGTGTGAGCACGTGAGCTTGATTATTTCTATAAATGCATGCTTTCACATGTACTTACTGCATGTATGGAGCATATGTAACATGTTCCTAAGCGTAATAACTCACTTTTTCCACTGCATTTGGGTGGAGGCCATTCTTGTGTTTAAGATGCGTGACTTGGTCAGCCTGACACAAAGGACATGGCTTGACAAATTATATTTGACCTTTGGACTCAGTCCAACTCAGTGACCTCACACGGAACGGGAGTTCCTGTTTGAACACTCTCACTTCAACTAATATCTTTCATTGCAAACAAACATTCTGTGATTACACAAATCTGGGTCTTAGTTTTGCTATGCTGCTCAGTTCTCATATGATGTTTGTTTTTTATTACGTCGGACGGTTAGCTTTGATGAAAAAGCCCCTGTTTCTTCTGCTGACTCACTTCTGTAATTTGCAATGCCAAGTTGGAGATTTGAGAGTCTGTAAAATAACCCCCACACATCCAGCTATGTATTTCCTAAAAGGTGAAATCATACTTTCCAGCCAGTCACATATTTGGATGGCAGAAGCTGAGTGCTTTCATTTCCTCCGTGTTAAAATAACTTTTTAAATACCGTGTTTACACAAGTTTCAGGATAAGTATGTAGGGTTTTTTTGTAGTGTGAGTGTTGCAGTGGTGAAAGTGAAAATGGTCAAATTTTTGTTTGTCATGGAACTTGGTGGGAGGTTGTAGCATGGGCCAAGGAAGAACCCATGCTGGAGTGGATCCGAATCACAGGGCAGATACATAAATATTTTTTTCAGTTTCGTTAACATTGCGAGATAGAGGCATGGCCTTGTCAGAGTTATGCACTCTCTGAGTACCCTTCTAGTTTTCAAGTGTATTTAGTTAGATGAGGGCTGTTGAGTTTAAAGTAGGGCTGTCAAAGTTAACAAGATGATAACGCGTTAACGCAAATTAGTTTTAACGCCACTAATTTCTTTAACGCAATAACGCAATCAATTCCTATGGAGGTTGTAGTGAAGATACTGGTATCATGTGAAACTAGTAAACCTGAGGCATTGGTATCATATATCACATTGGTGTCACACTAGCTCGCCGAGAAGCTCGAGGAAATGCTGTCATGGCCATTTTCAAAGGTGTCCCTTGACCTCTGACCTCAAGATATGTGAATGAAAATGGGTTCTATGGGTACCCACGAGTCTCCCCTTTACAGACATGCCCACTTTATGATAACCACGTGCAGTTTGGGGCAAGTCATAGTCAAGTCAGCACACTGACACACCGACAGCGGTTGTTGTCTGTTGGGCTGCAGTTTGCCATGTTATGATTTGAGCATATTTTTTATGCTAAATGCAGTAACTGTGAGGGTTTCTGGACAATATTTGTCATTGTTTTGTTTTGTTAATTAATATCTAATAATAAATATATACATACATTTGCATAAAGCAGCATATTTGCCCACTCCCATGTTGATAAGAGTATTAAATACTTGACAAATCTCCCTTTAAGGTACATTTTGAACAGAAATGTGTGATTAATTTGTGATCAATCGCGATTAATCGCGCTAAAATATTTGAATCGATTGACAGCCCTAGTTTAAAGATACACTGAGACACTACATCACAAAATCGTTAACTGACATTTGATGATTATATGTTTTAATGTTCTACCATAATGGATCCATTAATAGAAAATACTAGAGACCAATCTGACCAAGCTTTATTCAAGTATCACATTTCTACCCGTCACTTATGTGTCATACTGACATCATGGTTTGTGTTTGTGTTCAGGTGCCGCTGCGAGACGACTGGGGGAGGCAACAGAGACCTCTGAACATGAACCACTACGCCAATAAGAAGAGCGCAGCAGAGAGCATGCTGGATGTGGCTCTACTGATGGCTAACGCCTCACAGCTGAAGGCTGTACTGGAGCAAGGTCCAGACTTCAGCTTCTATGTGCCCCTTATTGCCCTCATTAGCATCTCCCTCATCCTACAGATCATAGTGGGAGTTCTGCTCATCTTCATAGGTGAGTGTGGAGAAGATTTACAGTGATACTAAAAATATACTGTTTTGTTTCTGCTGCACACACAAACGTGTTAGTGTCTTCTACTGTGATATCGTGTAAAGTACATGTAATATTATGTTTATTTTATTTACTTAATCCAGACTAGCGGTGAGGTTACACCAAGAACTGCCAAAACTCGTTCTTCTATGTGTGCATATGTAACTTCAGTGTCACGCACATTACGGGAACTCAGCTGACAGCTGCATTTAAATTTGTACTCTAGATGTTCTTTTTTTGTTCTCTATCTTCGTATAACCTCACTTTTCTTATTTAAAATGTTATTTTGACATGGTCATTTTCTCTCTACAGCTACAAATCTTTTCTACTAATTTACAAACTTGAATTTCTCACACTCAAACTAAATGTTATTTAGCCTTATAGGGGGGACATAAACCTGTGAGGTTTCTCTTCCCATACATTGGAATGCCCCCTCCTCCCCGTGTATCCTTATCTTATCCTAACAGAGAATACTATTGTGACACAGAGCTGAGTTTAGAGAAACACAACAGGAAGAGACGCCTCTGCTGTCAGCCGTTTCCAATTTTTAAGTGCTCTCTTCACTTTGGGGAAAATGTGTTGTCACGGGAGATTTGCCAACACTCAGATGGCCAGTAAAACATACATATTTCCCCTTTTGCCTAAAGAAAAATCCCTTCTCAAACCAGCGAAGCATGTAATATCCTGATGGAGGAAGAAGATAATTATTCACCTGAGGGCAGAGCTGCCAGATGCTGTTAATTTATATCCTCATGCTCAGTAATGATTACATCACTGCTAAACTGACAGGAAACCCTGCGCCGCCACCATGTGGTGGAAAGGAGGCCATTCCTACTGACTAAGCAAAACTCACTGTGCATTCCAATACTCATAGTACCATGCTATTTAGTATGAAAGAAAAAGACTTAGTGTATTCCAATAGATAGTATGTCAAATGCAGTATGCCAAAAATACCAGGATGTCCTACTACATCTGGTCACATTTTGCAGTATACAAGCCAGCATGCTTTCCTGGCTATTCTGACTCAGTGGTTTTATTTGGCTGTAATTCATCACTTTTATTATCTTATAATACACACATGGGCTGTGTGCTGTAAGCCTGCACCGTGGTGGATGTATTGACGTCTCTGTTCCCAAACAACCGGCTATCGGCCAGTAGCTAGTAGCGCTAGTAGCATGACATAAACAGAATTTAATGCAGTTGAAGGCTATTTACTAACACGCAGGGCAAAAGCACAGTGCAAAACCTCTTATACATCCATGGCCTGTGGTCTATTGGACATCTATCTTGGAGGTCCTTGACATGAAAAAGTTTGAGATTGCTCTCAAAATCGGTGTGCTGGATTTTTCTAACTTCCATTTATGCCCATCGCTCATTTTATGCTCCTTACGGAAGTTTAATAAATAAATAAGTAAGTAAGTAAATCGTTATAATAGTATGCATATTATAATATATATATTTTGGTAGAGACATCATTTTGTATTACTTTTGTACGGCACTTTGTAGGCGGAGGTTTTACTGGCACCCGGTAGTCACTTTCAGTCCAAAATGGTGGAAGTGTAGCTCTGCTGCTGGCGTTGCAATGGAACGATCAATTGACTTTCACTTCTTACTAGCCATACACGTTCTTTGGCCGCAGTATGTACTAAAAGTAAAAAGAAAAAGTGTGCGATTTGGAACGCAGCGTCATTAATGTCTTCCTGTTTAACTTCTGTTTTGTCAGTTAAGTGGAACCTGAACGATGCCAGCATGCACTACAAGCTGAACATCTTGGAGAACGTCGCCACAGCCTTCGTCTTTATCATAGTCGTGGTCAACGTCTTCATCACGGCTTTTGGTGTCCAGCGGCCCAACACAGGTTGATCACCCTTTACGTGACTCTCCGTGCCTGCTGATCAACCAAGTAAAGAAGGACCTCCACACATTATTTATGCAAATGGACAGGATATTTATTCACCTAACTGCAGGTGCACTTGCCTTTCTGCAATTCAACCTCCCAGACTTGAGCAGACACAACCTACCCTGAGGATCAGGTGACGCGTGTGTGTCAGAGGAGTGGACAAATGTTTGGTCAACTTTTATTTCATGTGGCATGTTACACAAGTCTGTTATGTCTTATCATACTCAGATTACTGATGCAAATAAAGGATTGCCTTTACTTATAAAACAAACTTATCAGGAGCAATACGTCAATCACAACCATTGTGAATGTTTCCTGGGGAAAAAAAGTCATTCTACTGTTATTTTGACATTTGTCAGTATCTGTCAGCGTAAACCTAATGTATGCCTACATCTTTAGAAGAAAAAAAAAATCACCACAGTATTATCCAAATGACATCCACAATAGTAAGCGCATCAGGAGCCATCTTTGCCTACTGCTGCTGCTGCTGCTGCTCATGAGGCGTTACATGATGTTACAGCTTTATTGTGGGGACAAATGTACCGTTTACACTGTTATAAACCTCAACCAATTACTGAAGTGGACCTTACATGCTTTGTTTTTTTAAGTGCAATGCAAAGTGTAGCTTGTATTGTTTAAACTGATTTACGTGTATATATTAGTTAATGTCTTTAAGTGTTTGTGTATTGAAGTATATGTGGCTACTTTTAGGCTTTTTTTTTATCACTTTTTTTAAGGACCAAATATTTTCAAAGCTTTTACTACATGATCTATTAGTACACACTGTGACAACTATTTTAAATGAAATTTATTAAAAAAAACTACAGAAGTGATACGATGTGTTTATTGTCCTGTTTATTGTTATCATGCATTTTTTTTTTATTGTACAAAGTCAAAAGTCTCAGTCCTACAAATAATGGCACTTCTAAATGTAAGGCATTTTTTACACAACACAATGTGACAAACTGTCAGGCACTGGACAATTATCAATATTTCCTTTTGGAATAATATTACAAAATTGTTGAGTACAAGAATAACAACAAAGCCATGCACGTTGAATACATCTTTCAGGTGTTTCGGATACTGACTTCTGATATCCTGACGTTTAACCACCATAAAGAAAACCACAAAGAAAGACAGTTTAACAAAGCACCATTATGATAGTTACTGTTCTGTTCAGAGACTCTTCTCTTTGTTATACATTGTAAAGAAACAGCCTGAGAAATACCATCAAATTGTATCTGCCTGTTTGTAGTAAATTAATTTACTACGATGGAGTTTTAAGGCCACATTGAGAAAAAAAAATGTACCTGAGATGTCGAGAATAGAGTAGTAATATTACGAGAATAAAGTCAAAAGTTTATGAGAAAAAAAGTCGTTGTATTATGAGAATAAAGTCATAATATTATAAAGTAGTAATTTTACGTGTTATTTTAAAGGTGAAATAGAGCAGCGTGCCGCCTGTGTGAAAATAAGGAACGTGGAACATATTGTGAAGTTATACTTTTGTATAGGTTTCACAAATAACGAAATACACATCAGTACCACATTATCATAAGTATCAGGACATTGAAACGATTGTGATTGTGTGGACCTGGGTGAAATGACTTTTTTTCCCGTTAAGTTATGACCTTATTCTTATAATATTACCATTTTTTTCTCGTAAAGTTATGACTTTTTTCTTGTAATATTACAACTTTTTTTTTCTTGAAATAGTGTGACCTTATTCTCATTAAATTACGACTTTTTTCTCGTAACATTATGACTATATTCACAAAATCTCAGATTTTTTCCCCCCTCAAGGTGGCGCTAATTCTCTAATTAACTGCCAGACTTTGTATTTAAAAAAGGCTCATCAGAAAAACTAATTTATCAAAATATAGTCTGCAAAAAGGCACACGGTAAGAACAAAATAATACCCACACTATAAAATATAATTATGTCTTTCAATAGCTGGGGTGGATTACATAAATATTTAAATGTACTTTCAACTCTCACAAACTGGGTGTTTTAGGATGTTTTATCATTTTATTCTCAGGTATTGTCTTATTTATTGTAGTATTTATCAACTGTACTATTTATAGATTTTAAGGGCTGAGACAGAGCCAGGGTAAAATGCATTTCATTGCATTTCACTGAACACTTACTTTAAATGCATTTGACAAATAAACTTGAAACTTGGGTTTAGCTACTACTTGTTTGAGATTGACTGCAGATCAAGTGTAAATAAGTCAGTATTCCGCTGTGCATTCAGCAGTGAGCTAAATGCTTACAGGCCAAAAGGAAAAGTTTCCACCCTGCAGGACCCAGAGGAAACAAAAACACTGGGAAATATGCGGACATGCTTCCGGTCATGAAGCAGATGGTGAGAACAGGAGACGCGGTCTGAGATAAGTAAATAAGAAGTTAAAAAAGATAGTAAGGCATCGTTTAGAGAAAGTCAACATTACACAGATGAAAAAATATGGTTATAGATGCCACGAAGTAGGTGGCAGTGCCTTAACCGTATGTGTGTTGATGGCCACAGGGGCCAATTCCATCCTTGTCAAGGGGAGTGCTAACCTTCTCTCCTTTCCTCCAACACGCCTTATAAGAGGGAAGGCAGTCACTATATATACACCAAGTTATACAACTTGGTTTCACTTCTGGTGCAATTTTTTTCTTCTTTTTTAATTCCACACAGTTGTTGTGTGTTTCTTTTAAAACGGGTTGATGGTGTTCACGCTTCATTATTACAAGTCTTTATTCGACATTTTGTTGTTTTTAGTTTGGGTAATGATTCTACCCATAATGCACTTCGCTGGTAGAGCGGGATATGATTGGTAGAGAGCATTCACGTGACTGCAAAGCTCGTCTAATGTCTAAAGTATCTACTACACGGACACAGCTCGATGTCATTTCTGGTTTTTCACATGACAAATATCTTTGTTTTTGTCTAAATGTGAGAAGCAGAGTTTCAGGAAGCTTTTCTGAAGCCTACACATTAGTGCAGTTGGGTGATGTAGTTCACTTTTGGCCACAAGAGGGCGGTTATGTTCTGTCAAGATCTGGGCCTCATGAAAGTACTGATTAACAATATAATCTTTGTTTCTGACTCAGTTTTGGGTAGTACATTTACGTATGCTTGACAGACAGAAGAAAAAGGCAGAAAAGAAAGTAAAAATTACCAAAATAAATGTAATAAATGAGTCTCAGCACCAAAGTGTAAGGAGGCACATACAACGCAGGCTGATGCTTTCTGCATTCAAGGATAATTAATATATGGCTAGAAAATATATTGATGAATTAGAGGCTATCCTTTTTGTAGAGCTAAAAAACTGGATCCTGTATGAGGTCAAGAATTTACCTCCAATTGTTAATATTTAGTCATTTAAAATGCCTTACTTTCTCACTAGTGCAATCAATACTTTCTTTGTTTAATTGGTTTGTAAAAAGCTCTTTTATGCCACATTTAAAAACTGTAGCAACACTTATTTAAATCAGCTTGTTTTTCATTTCACTGTGTCCATCCCTCGAGCATATTCAGTCCCTTTAACCCACTTAAATAGCTATCAACATATGAGGCAATAAGAGGAAAATGCCAAATGTAGCTCTATATTTACTCCATCTTTCTCATATTAGATCACAAGCTAAATACTATATATACAACTGTGTACAAAATTAGTATTCAACCCCTGAAAAGATATAGTGTGCGCTGTGCTTTGGTACAAGTAGCATTTATGTGGTCATCTGGTGTGAAGGAGTAACCCCTTTACTTCATGAGGCTTTCTTCAGTGTACCATATGAGAACCTCCTGAGCTTTTCTTTTCAGACCCAGAGCAGCCATCCCGAGGGCCCGGCTACCTCCCGTCACTTTAGACTCTACAGGACCAAGACACCATCTTAGTAACATCAAATTAAGTGAAGATATACCTTGAAAAGCGTGCATGCACTAAATAAATAATACTGACAATATCTGATTATCACAATGTCAGGTGACGCTAAAAACCTGGAAAGCTACTTACCACCGTAGTAATAGAGTAAAGCCATTCCCACTGCAACGCTGAAACAGCCCAGAAAGAAGAGGGGACCTGGAAAAACAACAATGTAAATGTAATTAATCATCTGAAGTGTGTCAGTGATAAATAACTACCAAACACACTTGTTATAAAAGCCTTAATCACACTGACTACTCCTTATTTGGTGATTTTATAAGTCATCACTTAATCATCTACTGATTATTTTATGATTTTGCTTCATGACATTTAAGAATATAAGTTTAATAATTTTTTTTAACAGTTGAGCGTTGCACACACATCGACACACAGTATTATATTAACAACTTACCTCTGTCGTTCAAGACATGTTTCTGTTGGTATACACGTGGGTGTGCGAGTGGATCTAAGGAATCTGGAGGCAGGACAGATGCATTTTAGTGTGAGGAATAAAATGTAGAATATACTATAATACACAACTACATATCATATATACAAAATATAAAATATAATAAATATAATATAATAAAACATATAAAATCTAAATTCCAGCGCACAACAGGATATTGGCAAAGACACAAATGTATTGACAAATTACATTTAAACACAAGATAATCCATTCTGTAGTATCTGAATAATGAATATCATCACACATGATATGGAGATGCAGTTTTTGGGGACTAACCTCTGAGGCGGAGCCGTGTGGGCAAGCTGTAGTATACCTCCTCTACATGCAAGTGAAGAGCTCTGTAGAACTCCCTGCATGCTTCCTCTCCTTTCCCCTGCAGGTGTGTCAGGAGCTCACCAAGCCGAACACTCGTGGGCACGTCCAGGTTTCGGAACTGGATAACAAAAACAGTTAGAACAGGATATTTTTTTTTACCCCCAAATAGAAATATCTTTTCCTGGAGCACTTGCTGACAACACGGTCCAGAATGAAGCCTCTCTACTGGACTTATTTTGTAAATTATTTCATCTATTCATATTAAAGTGTTGTTTTTATCACATGTTCATATTGTCATACAATTTGTAAATCTGAGACATTATTTTCTTAGTTAGTTTTTTACCACAGCCTCTGTTCAGGACCAGAAACCTCATGGACCTGAATGCACCAGTATCATGAATCAGATGCTTGAGAAGAAATACTTTTACATGCAGTGATATAAAATAACTGAGTACATTTACTCAAGTCATTTTAAATATGCTCGCTAAAGTACAATTTTGAGGTATTTGTACTTTCCTGCAGTGTTTTCATCTTATTCTACATTATTTTACTCCATTTCAGGAGGGAATAATACATTTCTTACTCAATCACGTTTATCTCACAGCTACAGTTACCAATTACTTTATAGATTAAGATTTTGCATAGAATGTGATGCATTATAGATTAAATTACAGCACGTATACAGCTACAACATTAAACCTGCAGTAGGCAGAATGTTTATGGCATCTTTGGGCAACATTTCCATAATAACCTTTCAGCATATTGTAATTCAAGTGCTCTGAGAGAAAACTAGACTGCTGCACCTCCTCATGGCTCTGTTTTCAGGCTTTAAAAAATCTTAATCTCTCTTAAAAAACTTTGACTAATCATAGGTCATTTCAGAGAGAGAGCTCATTCAACGGAGGCAGCTGTCAATCACTCGCAAACTCCAATCAAACTAGGCAGCGCTGATCAAATGAATCAATATTCTGTTACTGTAATGCCTATTTCTCTCCTCAAATGTTTTCAGAAACATCTTGTAGTGTACTGTTTAGCAGTAAAATGAGAAAGTTTGCTCCGGCTAGCGGCAGGATATAGTGACCATTTTATAAAAAATAACATTTTTGAATCATATTAGCTCCATTAATACCCACTGCAGCTTTAAATGCTGCTTACAAGTCAATTCACCTGTAATAATAGTCAAGTAATTATTGACAGGGGTCGTTCTGCCGCATGATGACACATTTTGCAAAGACAACTTTGCAGTCCATGTTTACTTCAGAAGTACAGATACATTTTCTTTTTTTTCTGTACTGTTTTTTTTCTGTATTTGATTGTTTTCCACTGTTTGGTTAGATTTTTCTGCACATTTTGTTTACTTCTTGTTGTTATTTAACTTTTGTTCTATTTTTAAAATTATGTTAGTTTCTTCCTTTTTTGTTATTGTTTGTTTTTTTTCTCCTGGGGTTGGGGTGGAAGTCCTTTGTAAGAGGCCCTGACACATTTCTTGTTTGGTTTTTTTCCTCATTGACTGGATTTTGTGCAGTTTTATATATGTGCAAATAAATAAATAAATAAATAAAAGTCCTTCTACTTCATGTCTTCCACCACAGCCTACATCAGTGACTTTTAGACAGTGAAATACTCTGCATGAGGAGGACTTACTCTGGTGGCCTCCTTGTCTGAGAGGATCTGAGGGTAGATCCTGTTGAGCTGCAGGATGACTTTGTCCACCAGCTCTGTGTCCAGTCTGCGCTCAGTCTTGAGGAAGTCGCTGTCCTCTAACAGCTGCTCACGAAAACTATCTGTCCATTGTAAAAGAGACATATTTAATAACAAATAGCTTACTGTGCATCATCAAGACTCTTCCATAACGACTGTCTAACAACAGGCTGTAGCTTTCTCATCCACACAGCAGGACTGAGAGGAAACACTATCTCCAGTCCTTCCTCGAGGAGTGTGAGGACACGGAGGAACAGGATTGTTGACAGTTGTCTGAAGTTGTCTGTTAATTACAGCACATTGAAAAGTCTTTCTAATAGCAGATGTTTTGTTATGAAACTTTTCACAAACAGTACTGAGACGTTACATTGTCATTGTCAGAGCGAGGCAACAGTTTAAGGTCGTTAGCAGTGTGTTAATGTTCGTGATTTGCACCTAAAATGTGGAGGTATTAAACCGAAACAGAAGGCTATAACTACATGGTAACATTAGTTTATCTAGCGTTAAAGAAAGACACAAACCTCCCATTGTAGAGTCTCCTCTGTCCTTTGTTTGGACACGCCCCCCGTGACGTCACCGCGCAGGCAGGGAGCGGCTGACGTAAACGTCTTCAGAAAAGGAAAAAAAACAACTTTCCTTTTTCACCGGAAATAGAAATAAAATGTTTTTTTTTTTTTTTAATTGAAGTTAATTAATTTACAAACATTAAGGCATTTTAATATAAACTCAATACTTCTAACATACAAGGCATAATTGGATAGGAAAGATAACTTAAATTATATATAAAAAAAATATATAACAAAAATAAAAGAGAGGATAGAATATAATTAAAGGAACAAAAAAAGAAATGCATAAATAAATAAAAATAATAATAAAGACAACTTAAATTATAAAAAAAATATATAATAACAAAAATAAAAGAGGGGGTAGAAAATAATTAAAGTAACAAAGAAAAAAATGCATAAATAAATAAATAATAATAATAAAGATAAATTAAATTATAAAAAAATAATATAATAACAAAAATAAAAGAGGGAGTAGAAAATAATTAAAGGAACAAAAAAGAAATGCATAAATAAATAAATAAATGATAATAAGACTGCACTCTTCCATAGTAGCTCTAGGTGTCATTATCATATATGTTCAGTTCTTCATAAGCTCTGAGGAGACCCTTTGCATGTTGTCCTTTCATTAGTCTTAAAGCACTGAGATGATTGTCCACAAGGTCCTTTAGAAATAGAATGTAGCAAAGGCTAAGCTAGGCTCATATAAACTAAGTTTTATACAGATACACTGGAATTTATTTTCAATAAAAACTGGGCATTCTGTTGTAAATAGGGGTTTACAATACATTATAATTACATTTTATTGTAACAATCAGTCTGTTTTATTATAGCCTACATCTCAGAATTTAAATGAGTAAATTTCACATGTACAAACCATTTTCTTTTTTTTAATCTTCCTCCAATAAAAATGTATTTTTAACAAAATTTGATCCATGTATCCTTTGAGAGTAAACGACGAACAAGAAGTGTATGTACATTACTGTAAAATTAAAGGGACTGTTTGTAACTTCTTACACATATAAATCCCATGCTCGTGTGTGGCTACGCTGTTCAGACTCAGACTTAAAGATAAACTACACGGAAGCACCAAAACCGCAGTTGTATCTAGTGAAGCCCGTCTTGCAAAACAGTGCTGGCCATGGTTGGAGGACGCGGGGGAGACCGTAGCTTTGCATGTTGTTATCATTATTGTTAGTTATGAGGTCTACATTTATTGTATTGCTTATTTATATTTGTTTTATATATTTATATGTTTGCATGCACAACAATAATGCACCTTGTACCTCATCTGCTGAGCATGTTTCAGAAAAAAGTAATGATATACAGGCAAAAACTAGGCAATAGTACGGCCATTACTCAACCCACGAAGCCATCAATATTGTTCTCACTACTGACAAGTCATATAGGTCGGTACATCTCAAATGTCATGCTTGTTTTTAATTTCTCAACAGTGAAAGGATAAAGCTTTACTGGAAAAATGGCTGGGAAATGGAAGTTGTGTTTGATTGAAAAAGAACAACAATCTCACTATTGTGAAAGTTAAGTTTTATTTCTCCACCGGCCATAACTGTTAGCAGAGACAGTAACCCACAGTCATGAAATGTGCTAGTGTTTTACCACAAGTTCAGTCTTACCAATATTGTGACCAGTCACCTCCACTCAAACTCCCTTAGGAAACGAAAAGGATGATGACATCCTGTAGTCTGAACAGTGTCAAATAAATACAATTGCAGTTATAGTAAAAACATATAAAAATCAATTAGGACCAAGTATGTGAGCAACAATGTGTAAAATATTTTTACATAGCATAAACATTTAGTTGTTGTTTTTTTTCTGGTCATGTTTGCAAATTGCACTTGCAGAAACAAAACCCAGAATGGCACTGCAGAATTGTTGTTTGCAGATTTTAGGACTCAAAAGGTTTACAAAAAAGTTGTATTAAAACAATTACATTAAAAACTCTCCTTCATGAATAACGTTTATGAATACTATTAACATCTGACCTTAACTTAGAAATCTTTAAATAAGCTTTGCATTAATACTCTTCTTTAGTTATAACAAGCATACTTGAGTTTGTAACAGCTCTGCCATGTCTACAAAGGAGGAGCCCAAATGTAGTAATACCCTGAAAATAAAGCTCCATATTTGCAGGATCATATAGTGGAAATAATATAATGCATTATTATTTATGAGCTAAACAGGAGAAATGGTCATCAAGAATCTTGATAACCTTGAAAGTGTTTCTATGAGCTGCCAGAAAGGCACCCATACATTTAAGGCCAAAAGGAAAACAACTAAGGCAGAAAAGTGTATTTGTCTCTTTTGTATGATTTCAACCAGAAAGTTCTGGTTTCAAAAGAATTACCACATAATCTCTGGATTTGTTACTATGAAATAAATAGAGCTAAAAATGTGATGAATCACTTGAAAATGTAGACAAACATGCACATCTGGTAAAGACACTGTATAATACTTGAAACAATTAGTATGATTTTTTTTTGTTTAGAAAGAAAGGAATCACCGAAGAGCAAATAAGTAAAACAAAAAGTGCACAGTCAGCGTAACACAGACGATGGGTAACCAGTAAAACACCCATCCTGATATCTTCCTCTGGTTCAATAATAATAATAGTGGTGCATATTGTTGGAAGACTGAAGGACTGCAGTGGGCAGCTGATGCGATGAGTCATTCTTTCTGCATGTTTGACATAATTTCATATACTTGTTTTGGCACTCTAAAACAAGGCCCTTGGCAAATACTGTTGGATATGTTCTCGTGTTAGCGACACTCTGACGGACCTCCTTAAGGGCACTTGGCATGATTGATTTACTGCAAATGGAAAGATAAAAACAGAAGAAAAATCACATTAAATTGATTGTCAATTGATTGTTGAAATTTTAATTTCCACTGAATTACTTGAGATGAAATTTATTATGGAAGGTAGCGGTTAGGAAAGTTAGATGGAATCAGGAGGCAGAAGACGGAGGTGTGTTATGCATGCATGCATGCATCAAAGATGAGTCACTGATACGACAGGGAATGTTTTTGTGATCTCAACACAATTTTCATTCAAATAGTTTTGATTTTTTTACATAATTCTCGTGTGCTGACATGAAACTTTAAAATTCTGAATTTATCTGATACAGACAATAGCGAATAGTATCTTAGAGAAACATGATTATTAATGTGAAAACTGTTTTTGTTTTTCAACCTACATGAAATTCACAGTGGTACCATCACTTATTTTTTTTATCGATATCTCAAAAGCTGACCAGAGAGAGAAAAATAAAGTATTATTATGAAATGAGATTACATATAAATTAATGTCTCTAGAGAAATAAGGAGGTAGATAACAAATGGAATAAAAATAATGTAATAAAACCTCTTGTGGCCAGCTATTCAGAAACCGTTTTCAGGCTTGAATTTCTAAGAACTTGTTCACATCAAGTTTTTTTTGATTACGTCGAGCATCATCCTCATTGTTGTGACCTCCTCCAACTCACCGGCAAACTAATATGTCACAGACCCCAAACATGGATGAAAGCTCGGTGCTTTCCATGACAAATTATACCTGCTTATATCACAGCGAATTTAAAAAGGGATGCAGCCTGGAAGCAAATGTCAGTTGAATTAAAATTAGCATGCAGGTTTCCAGTTTCATGTGGTTCTCAGGCCAAATAATGATATAAATATCACACGGAAAATAGGACTTGTCTCTGTGTCTTCCTTAATGCCAACTGAACAGATTCTGTATATTAATTTTTACCTTAAAAACATGAGCTATTCAAACTCAAAGTAGAACGGTTTTATTCTAGAAAATGACCAAGAGTAGAACACAAAAAATAATCTATATACATATAAAAATATATCATTGTGAACACAACCATGTACAGTACAAAAGTATTAAGTAGTAATAATACTAGTATGCAATATAGAGAGTTTAGTGCATGCAAAGAATGAGGGAAATATGAATCGTGCAAAAAAATGTAGATGTAGAAGAAGTTTTAAAAGACCGCATAAAGCCTTGTAAGAGAACCAAGAGCGTCCGCTGATGCTTTGTGGCTCAAAGTTGGTTCTGCTGTACGGCTTCTGACTTACATGATGGCTGGAAGTGGCTCCCTTAACCTTTGTTTTGCCCTTGCCTCCCACCGCTGTGGCATTGCTGCGGCGCGCCTGCTCGTGGTCAAACTCCAGGTCCTCCAGGCGCTGGGTTAAGGCCAGTTTCTGCTGGATGGCCATACGCAGCAGAGAATTCAGGGTCTTCTTTTCATCCTCGGCAGCAACCAGCTGCCTCTGCATGTCGTCCAGCTGGGTCACGTACTCATCACACCTGAGGGAGAGAGAGAGAGAGAGAGGGGAGATGTGGAGAAAAGGAGCAAGAGAGAGAGGGGGAAAAGGAAGAAACAAGGGATAAACATTATTTCCAGCAGATGGAGCAATTTTTCCATGAACTGCTGCTGCTGCTGTCACATGTTTTCTCCATTTCCCCAGACAGCCTTTTCCAGATGGGAGGATGAGATCTCTGCTAGCTCACTCGCACAAATATCACAGACTGTTCCCACAATGCTTTGTGTCTTTCTCACAAGCACACACATAAGATATTTGTTCAGAATAAGCACTAAAGTTTAGAACTTTTTGTTTTTATCATAAGTAAAAGATGCTGAAAAGGGGCAGAATTAACAGGATATAAAGAAATATCTTTGTTCTTTTGGTGTTTTTGTCATGTTTCCTGCGACAAATACAATACAAAGAGCGGTCATGCATTATGGTGTGAGCCCTGGACCACTTGGCCACAAGGATGCCACATGATGGTTAATTATAATGTTTGTCAGAAATGAAATATAAACCAGTGATTATGTATAATCATACCTTGTAGCGAACATGGCTCGAAGAGAGGAGAACGTTGCAGCGTCCTCTTTCAGAGCCTTCAGCTCATTGCGGAGCTTCATTATCGTCTCGGTCACCATGGCCTTCTCGCTTTGATACTTACTCTTCAGGTTGGCCAGAGCAACCTCAGCCGTCTAAAACGAAGAAGATGTTATATAATCATTCATTCATTATTCATTTCTTGCACTTTGGTAAATTTTAAACTCAGTGGTTATTTTTAGTTTAAGACTATTATCGCTGTCTGTTGTACTTGTCAGTTCGGGAAACAATGAACATCCTTCCTCTGAGAAACATACACAGCAGGCATGCATACACACACACACACAAGCACGCACATACAGATGCTCAGAGTGGTCTTCTGACCTGTTTGTTGGCCTTGAGCACGGCTCTGAGAGTGGCGATCTGTTCCCTTTTGGTGCTAAGCAGGGACTTCAGTTTGAGGATCTCTCCCATGCAAGCGTCTTTGTCCTTGTCTGCCACTGTGCCCAGCTCCAGATTGGCAAGTCTCTGACGTGACAGCTCAGTGGTGCGGTCCACTGCCTGCTGCAGGTGGCGGATCTGGTCCCTGATGATGGCTACGAGGTTATAGACGTTCATGGGTTCAGGCCGGTTCTCTGGGGCTGGTGTAGCTGTGGTGCTGCTAGAATTCCCATTTTCAGTCTCAGTGATCAGTCCATTAGTGAGAAGTATGGAAGACTCCTTCCCCTCGTTCCCCTTTCTTACGATGGCCTTGCCTTCTTTATAGTAGTCGAGCATGACACGGTTAGGGGTCTCATTGTTGCACATACACACGTGGTTGTAGAGATTGGCCAGCTCTTCACTGAAAGCTATGAGCTCATCCTGCGCCACATTAAGGCTGCCGAGTGATTCTCCTGCAGCCTCGCTGACCAGACGGAGCTCCTTTTCCAGACGAGCCACCTCCGCTTTATCCACTTGGCTAATCTTCTCCAAGGACGCCAACTTTGACCTCAACTCCTGGACGTCGCTATCCAGCCGCGCTCGCTCATCTTCGTACTGGGTTCGACACTCGCTGTACTGCGACCTCAGAGTCTTCAGCTCCTGCCTCAGCTCCCCGGCTTCAGACACCGCCACGGTGTATTTACACTGCAGAATCTCAGGTCCATTGATGTCCAGCTCGTAGTAGTCTCCGTCATCGTGGCTGTCCCTGTCTTTTTCACTGTCGAGGGCGGACTGGCGCTCCTTGCTGGCCTGAAGTTTTCTCATTGCAGTGAGGTTCTCAGTCAGCCGGTTGACAGTTTCCTTTTGCTCGGACACAGTCCCATAGGCCTGTTCCAGGTGCTTCTGGTTCTCCTGGAGAGAGCTTATCAGGGCCACTTTCTCTCGCTCCATCTAGACATCAAAATAAAAACAAAGGTATTTTCAGTCACCCACAAGTCTCCCCTTTACAGACATGCCCACTTTATGATAATCACACGCAGTTTTGGGAAAGGCATAGTCAAGTCGGCACACTGACACACTGACAGCTGTTGTTGCCTGTTGGGCTTGAGTTTACCATGTTATGATTTGAGCATATTTGTATGCTAAATGCAGTACCTGTGAGGGTTTCTGGACAATATTTGTCATTGTTTTGTGTTATTAATTGATTTACAATAATAAATACATACATACATTTGCATAAAGCAAGCATATTTGCCCACTTCCAAGTTGATAAGAGTAATAAATACTTGACAAATCTCCCTTTAAGGTACATTTTGAACAGATAAAAAAAATGCAATTAATTTGCGATTAACTATGGACAATCATGCGATTAATATTTTAATCAATTGACAGCTCTAGTAAACATGCATACGCAATTTATGTGGCCATAGATGATTAATAACCATGTATTTACACTTGATGTGGACAGTTAAAGATCTGACTGTCTATTAGTAACTGCAGCAACATTTTGAACTAAGAAATCACAAGTGTTTGCTGTTTTGACATTGGCAAAATGAAATAACTTCAGAACTCTAAATCCAACAATCATTGTAGCCATCTTTCAAATAAAATGTGTCATCAGTCAATAAATGCTACTTTCTAATCCTTGTGTATCCGAGACTGAGCATTTAATTAGCTTGCCTATTCTGGACATGTTAAAATGGAATATTTGAGGCACTTCACTGAAGCTAAATCAACAGCCATGGTCATAAATAGAGGTGATGTTGTATTACAGATACAATGTTCAACTGAATAATTTAGTTTTGTCGTCATGAGGATTTGATTAGGTAAAGTCGCGAAAGCTACTAAAGTACCTGTAGGGGTTTTCAAAGAGCAGAGTGAGTAAACTACAGGCCAGATGAATCTACTAGATGTGCCCAAGAATAGTTAGTCAGCTATGGTTGCCATCTTAGTCAACTAATCTGTCGTTTTAGTCTTAGACTAAGATTTATTGATTTATGTGATTTTTATGTTTTTTTCATGTTGAATGACTTATTTCTAAGAAACTTAAGTTCATCTCTAAACACAAGATTTGAAGAAGTGCTTGAGTGTGATTCTTTGTGGAGAAACTCAGTTTTATAGATCTGTTATATGATATGTTTTAGTAGAAAGTTGAATCTACTTTTGAGTGAATGTGTTGAAAACATGAGATCAGACATCAGGTAATGGCGTAAGAAATGGTGCTGGATGGTCAAAGACCATTTCCTGGACTTCATACCTGCACAAGCTGTTGTTTAAGCTTCTGGATCTCAGAGATGTTGAGCTCACTCAGCAGGTCGTCCACCAGGCTAGGAGCCGGCTTGAAAGCCTCTCCTCTCTTGTTCCCAGCAGCTCTGTTGTCTTCGTCACCTTCAGCCATCTTGGCCAAGCCGTTTTCAAAGCCTCTGATAAGATCATCGTTGTCGGGCTCGGTGAGGGCGGAAGGATCCTCGTGGAGTTTTAAGTTGTCAATGGAGATATTGAAAGAGCCGTTGTACATAGAGCCGCCGATGGTCATGTAGTGGGAGAGCTCCTTGCGAAGAGTGGCCTTCTGCTCGCGCTCTGTTTTAATCGTTTCTAAGGCCTCCGTCAGCTGTCGCTCAGCGATTTCTCTCAGACGCATGGCTTCCTCCAACTGGCTGTGGAGGCACTCGGAGTCCTCCTCCAGACGGCGGATCTCGTGCTTTAGACCTTCAAATTCCACCTTAGCAGATGGTCAAAAATACAAATAAAACCGTTAACAATTTTACGCAATTGATTTGTGTCCACTTTAGTTTCTTTATTACGCCTAAGTGCCCAATATTGTCCAAAATGACCATAAAAAATATTGTCTAGTGCACAAAAAACAAAACTTTAGATGTAAAATTTTGTGTGAATAATAAAAAAGAAAACAATATTTTGTACTCCCATTTCAAATGATAGCAAACGTCAAAAGTGTTGGGAAGGCGACGTCTTTAATGTCTTGCCTTGTCACTTTCTTATATGACACAATGACTATGTAGTTATATTAGAACAAAAAACAATAACATATGTAGTTTGAGTCATAAAAAGTTGTTTAAACAGGAAAAACTTTTTCTATTTAACTATTTAATTTCTATTTTTCCATGATTATCACCCCGTTCAAGATGTGTAACAAAGTGCATGTTCTGTCTTGTTTGTCTCACCTGGTTCTGTCTCAGCACAGACACTTGTTTCTGAAGAGAGATGTTCTCATCCTCCAGCTCGCTGTAGTCCTGCAGCAGACGAGTCTCTCGCACTTTGTACTCTCTCATGTCATCACGCAGCTGACCTCGCTGCAGGTCCGCCAGCTCTGAATTCTGCACATGGGAGGAGAGGGGAAAGAGAGGACATGTTATGGGAGAATGCAAGAGATAAATACTCACTATTTTTGATTGAGTGAAAAATCTCAAAGGGAATGTAAAACTACATCGTTGCAACTGTCTGGTCAAGTGAAATGAGGATCAGCATGTTTCGCATACCACAGGGGCAAGACTTTGGCGAGTGTAATGACGGAAGGAGGACATGGTCCATTTACCAATCTGTGCTACAGAGAGCCCTGGCGGAGGACATCCTTTGTGTCACCCACAGTGGACCATTACATCATCTTTCCTGCTGGTTTCATGGCAATCCCGCTAACCGACCCTCCCCCACTCCAAGCACAAACTTCAACTCTCTCACAACTCACCCTGACAACTAGTGGTTGTCTGGTCTCAGTCTCTGGTGTCAGCCTAAACTTCAATTAGCTTCACTGACCTTCTCTTTCATGCTATTCTGATTGTAAGGGACAACATTACTGGACAGATGCATAACATTTCAAACACAAAAATACTTTGGTTCAAAGTTACTGGCTCCCATTTACAGCTGTGAGATAAACTAATCATGTTTTAGCACTAACAAAAAAAAAACATTTAACTTAGGAAAAATCTTTCCACATTTTATCACTAAAGATTAGTATAAAAAAAAAAAAAAAAAATTGCATGCTTGTCAATAGTTAATCGCGATTAATCACAAATTAATCACACTGTTTTTATCTGTTCAAAATGTACCTTAAAGGGAAAGTTGTCAAGTATTTAATTATCTTATCAACATGGGA
This sequence comes from Sebastiscus albofasciatus, assembly GCA_916701655.1. Taxonomy (NCBI): domain Eukaryota; kingdom Metazoa; phylum Chordata; class Actinopteri; order Perciformes; family Sebastidae; genus Sebastiscus; species Sebastiscus albofasciatus. The sequence goes on from CAKAOI010049982.1 coordinate 31,910, forward strand.
GTGGGCAAATATGTTTTCTTTATACAAATGTATGTATATATTTATTATTGGAAATCAATTAATAACACAAAACAATTACAAATATTGTCCAGAAACCCTCACAGGTACTGCGTCTAGCATACGAAATATGCTCAAATCATAACATGGTAAACTGCAGCCAACAGGGAACAACAGCTGTCAGTGTGTCAGTGTGCTGAGTTGACTATGATTTGCTCCAAACTGCATGTGATTAGCATAAAGTGTGCATGTCTGTAAAGGGGAGACTTGTGGGTACCCATAGAAACCATTTTCATTTACATATCTTGAGGTCAGAGGTCAAGGGACCCCTTTGAAAATGGACATAGCAATTTTTTGCTCGCCAAAGTTTTGCATAAGTTTGGAGCGTTATTTAGCCTCCTTCTCGCTAGTATGTCATGGTTGGTACCAATGGATTCCTCAGGTTCCCATATTAATATGATGCCAGTATCTTCACTCTAGCTTTAAGACTGAGTCCGCTACAATCTAAAAATCACAAGTTGCTTTCATGCGTTAAAAAAATTTGTGCCATTAAAACAAATTTGCGTTAACGTGTTATTATCGAGTTAACTTTGACAGCCCTAATTAGAAGTAAAGAAAGATCTACTCTGTAAGATCCCGTTTTCATCAATACATACCGACCGACTTCATCAAGAACATGTTGTGTAATTTAACAGAGATTATAAGATTTATTTATATATTCTTTATAACGTAGGACCAGCATGATTGAAATGACAATTAATTCAAATGAGCACAAAATTTACATTGTAAATCTAAATTTTAATATTTGTATAAATAAACAATCACCTCTCTCATCTCCAGGGCAATGGACGACAGGCGATCATTTTCAGCTTGTACGCTGGTGAGGGAGGCTTTGGCCTGTCGGAGCTCATTCTGTAACTCCAGGACTTTCTGCTGGTAGAGAGCTTCCTTACTGGCAGACTCCAGCATCAGTGACTCTTCCCTGCTTTCCCCATCTGCTGCCACTTTCCTGTGGGCTGAGTAAGCTTGTCCAAAGGCCTGGGGAACAAGAGAAAGAAAAGACATCAGGGAAAAGTACTTTGATCAAGGATCTTTAGCCGGCCTATTTGAAGACACTCACACAGAACCACAAGTATGGCCAGAATAACCACCGGCAGTGGCGATGGATAAGGGTTATCTTAGCCAAACTGTTTATTCAAAAATACCAAGGGCCTGTCATTCACTGACATTATTACTGGTTGTGTGTTCGCCTATTGTGTTACAGAAGACCATTCACTCACAAGCACTGTGTCACCCTGCTGCTACACGTTGGTTTTATGTCATGATGTTCATTTTACACACTGACAGAGCGTGAAAAGAGATTATTGCAAACACTGATTACATTTGAACTGCATAAATTTGAATTGGTCATGCTCACATGACAGCCTGGAGCCAGCTGGAGGCTGCTGTCTTACAATCCACAAAGCCATCCATCCTCTGAATGCTCTAGGTTTCTAGTTTGTGGTTATAAAGTTTCATGAGGCTGTGATTATCCAAGAGGTCACCACAGGGCATTTTATACAGTGAGATCAAATTCCAAAAAATAGGTCTCACTATATGAAATGGCTACTATGGGGACTAACATCATCACACGTCATGAATACTATTGGACTCCTTGAATCCACGAGAGTTTCAACTTTACAGTGATACCCAATTTATGTAATTCCAAGAGTGTTTAGGGACTGCATTATGCAGAAATATTCACACATCATTTTAGAACTAGGCGAAAATAACACAATTATACTGCATTAAAGGGACTGTTTGTAAGAATCAGAAATGCTTGTTAACAGTGACACCTGTGGCCGTTAAATCAACGAAAGTCAGCACCGGGTTCGCGCTTGTGCTCGCTCTACATAGACATGAACGAGTATCGCTCAAAACAGTGAGGTGACACACGTCAGCTAAAACCACAATATCACTCTATATTTCACCTGCTTGGCAGTAATGTTAGCTGAGCAGACGAAGGTCTCTCCATGAATCACTGCTGATCCTAGTGCTTTTCCTGTCTGAGCCTCATGACTGCGGCCATAGGGACAGGGGAGACACCGGAGTTTTGGTCAGAGACCATAACGTTTCTCACTGCGGAGCCCCGTCATTTCTCAAGACACGGGAAACCTCTGTTGGTCTGGAGGAGTTGCAGCATTTATTTCTGCACAAACGTCTACTGTACATTCACTAGATATTCTCAGAGCTAAACTAACTCTTCTGCAGTGTGTAGTGTGCGCGCATGCATGTGAGGTGGAGCGAGCTGAGTGAAGGCAGGCAGAGGAGCAGAGTACAGTAGAGACTCCGGCCCTGGAGACCAAACTACGGCCTCCCCCGCGTCCTCAGACCGCAGCCAACACGGTTTTGCAAGACGGGCTTCACTAGATATAACTTTGCGGTTTTGGTGCTTCCGTGTAGTTTGTGTTGGAGTCTGAGTCTGATCAGCGTAGCCACACGCGAGCGTGCATGGGACACCGACCCAGATTGATTTATACGTGTAAGAAGTTACAAACAGTCCCTTCAAAAAAAAAAAAACTGCATATTTTTTGCCCAAAACTGCATGTGGTTATCATAAAGTGGGCATGTCTGTAAAGGGGAGACTCGTGGGTACCAACAGAACCCATTTTCATTCACATCTTGAGGTCAGAGGTCAAGGGACCCCCTTTCCTCGCCAAACTTTAGACTAACTTTGGAGCATTATTAAACCTCCTCACTTCACTCTAGCTGTAAAACTGAACCTGCAGCCTCTGAAAGACTGTAAAGTCGGTCGGTCAGAGTGTTACATAGGATGAACAGGTGAATGTCAGATTCCCACAGCCATGTGACTTAAAGAATCGTAGACATGCAGCCACTGAGCCAAACTGGTGATGCAACAACTACTGTTCAAGAAAGTCCTGAAACCCACCACAGAGCTGTAGCTCTTCTTACCACCGGCATCTAACCCCACCTCTTCTTCCCTAACAGTTTCCAGTCAAACAAACAGATATGTGTGACAAGCAGTAGTCAGTCGTGAAGTGAATCAATCTGTAGCCTAAAAGGCACAGTAGGTGCTGATCAGACGACATACTCTACTAAATAGAGAAGCAGCAGTCAGAATCATGAGATACCAAGACCATGACTACATCGATGAGTCACATAGTGACTGGACTGTGATGAATAATGTAATGTGGACAAAAATCACCATCATCACACAAATGAGGATAGGTCATTGAAACTCATCCAGTGACGACACAAGAGAGTCTGGAGGTGTAACTTATTGATAGAGCTGTAACAATTAGTCAGTTAAATGCCAAACATTCCCTGGTTGCAGCTATACTATACTTCTATATTTAAGGATTCAACTGTTGGCTGAACAAAACAAGCAATCCGAGCAAGGAGACATTACATAGACGAAACGTTTAATCGAGAAAATAAAAGGCTGATTAACTGATAATAAAATAGTCGTCAGTTGCAGCCCAAATTGAAAATAGGACAGGTTAGTAAGAGACTGACACCTGTCTGAGCCTATCTTGTTCACTATTCAGAGCCATTATTTGGACACAATATTATACATTTGTGGCTTTCTGGCTATCAGTGAAACACCACACTATGAAATATCCCAATACACTAAATTATTAAAATTAAGTGATGGAGGTATAGTCAATAACAAGTGGTGACAACTGCTGAATATGGAAACCAATGTGGAAGTGCCTAGTTAGGATGCAGTTCCTCTAAAAGGTTTGATAAACTGGCTGCAAGACTCTGACCAGGCTATACTGAGCAGAAGGGAAAACCCCAACTTCCCTCTTGAAATACAAAGTTTCCCACAAGTTAGAATCTCAGTCGCTAATGTCACTTCTTCTTAAGTCTGTCGTTGTGGGAATTTTAAAAAAATCATTGGTTTATTAATAATATATTTAGGCAAAATGTATGTTTTGCACCATATTGCTTGACTGACAGGTGTCTGAATGTGTCTCTCACATTCAGCTGTGGTGGTTGCTGCTTTTCCAGTCCCACCTAGGCTCTTCCTCATATTGTCTCCAATAACTGTCAGATATGGCAGCAAATGATAAACATTTATTTTCATTTCCTTTTTTTTCCAACACAGAAAAACTGTGTTGGGGTTAGGGATGTCACGAGAACCGATGTTTCGGTAGCAAGTCGATGCCAACATTTTTTAAAAAGTGACGGTACTCTTTTTCTACAGTACGGAAGGTACCGTACGATGCCTGTAATGGTCGTTGGTAGGGATGTGACAGGGAGGAAAATGTTCCCACCGGTTATTAAACTTGTGACCACACCGGTGTCACCGATTACACCGGACATTGTACAAGAAAAGATGACGGTCAATATGTGCAAAGCGCTGACTCTGATCTTTACCGTCGGGTGGCGGTGTGTCTGGCCTCACCGGTAGCGCTGCGCTGTGGGGGTCTACCTGGCGCCGGCTGTGACAGCTCCATCCACCCCGCAGCGATTACCTCATTAATGTTATGGTTCCCTTATGGCATTGAGATTAAACGTGAAATATTGCCAAATAGGTGCGTTTGCCTTTCACTTTTCACGACAACAAATCCTCTGCCTTCTGCTAATACTACTCTGAGCTAACAGACCAGATGCATTCACGGTCAGTATGTGTGTGTCCGTCGTCTGACTATCGATTGATAACATGCTGCTGAAACGCCAAAATGAACAAAATGGGTCAATTCTTTTTCTTCGTGTATTCATTACTGAAAGACTTCATGCCTTTGTTTTTTGGAATGTTTAAATTTTTTAATAAAATAGTACATGTTGAATTACATGGGATCTATTGTTGTTGGGGTTTTTTTTATCGTGGTATTGAATTTGGTATCGAGAATCGTGGAAATTCACTGGTACTGGTATCGATTACTAGATTTCTGGTACTATGACATCCCTAGTTGGAGTCATATTGGATGTTAGAGGAGATTTGTTGACAACAGCATGGCTTAAAGTCCTAACATTTGAATGCTGAAATGAGTTGGGTTCAGCCAGTCAGGCAGCTGAATTTGGTGATGATGACAGATGAAAACTAATATGGTGTACAGTCTAAGACCTGCTCTATATATAAAGCGTCTCGAGATAACTTCTGTTGCGATTTGACGCTATATAAAAATAAATTGAATTGAATTGAAAAACCTCCTTGCCATGTGAACCAAAGTCTCTTCTGACTGCTTTACTGACCCAACCACACTGACAAATCCCCAAAAAAAGATGAAAGCCAGAGAAACCAGAGGCTAATAGTAATGTTGTAGTCGTGGGTTAGAAATGTCTCTCCAAAGAGCAGGATAGATAAATAAAGGACCCCAGGATAGGAAAGTTATAAAAAAAAAAAAAAAAAAAACATGGAGGGATATAATCTTTCTCAAGATTCCCTTTTAATTGAACTGCAAATCTTTTCTGCTACAGCTTTACTTTTACTTTTAAACCCACTAAACTAACTAGCAGGTTGGCCACATAGGCATCTAAATTTGACATACTGCTGCAGCTGCAGACATCTGATTTGAAGGCCTCAACCTTACATACCAAGAGCAAGTACAGGCAAGAAGTGACCAAAAAGTAAAAGGTAGTTTTAATCCTTCAACATGAAGAAAACATTAAACCACACTATGACTATTATTCTGCTTAGAAAAACTGTGAATAGCATTTAGTTGGCTGCCACATGATAATCTGTCAAAAACCTTATGACAGTAACTTTATCATATAACAATTGGAGAGACTTTCAGCTTGTCATTTTTACACTCAGTGGTACTTTGTGGTATTTGGAGGCATGAGGTAAATAGTAGTATTTGAATCCTTCAACGTGAAGAAAACATTAAACCACACCACTATTATTCTGTACTGTGAATAGCATTTGGCTGCCACATGATAATCTATCAAAACCTTATGACAGTGACTTTATCATATAACAATTAGAGCGACTTTCAGCTTGTGGTACTTTGTGGTATTTGGAGGCATGAGGTAAATTGTAGTTTTTTAATCCTTCAACGTGAAGAAAACATTAAACCACACTATGACTATCATTCTGCTTAGAAAAACTGTGAATAGCATTTAGTTGGCTGCCACATGATAATCTGTCAAAAACCTTATGACAGTGACTTTATCATATAACAATTCTAGAGACTTTCAGCTTGTCATTTTACACTTTTTTTGTGTTTTTTAGAAGCATGAGCTCAAGTTATGTCTGAGCTTTAAAGGAACCAGGCCCCATGATTGATAGATAACTTATGATAGTTCTAATCACAGACTGATATTAATTATTGAATAGCATTTGGCTGCCACATGATAATCTGTCAAAAAACCTTATGACAGTGACTTTATCATATAACAAGACTTTCAGCTTGTCATTTTACACTGAAATGGTACTTTGTGTTTTTTTTGGAGGCATGAGCTCAAGTTCTGGCTGATCTTTAAAGGAACCAGGCCCCATGATTGATAGATACATTTTGATGGTTCTGATCACAGACTGATATTAACGTTAGGTTATATATAAATGGTAGTTTTTTAATCTTTCAACGTGAAGAAAACATTAAACCACACGACTATTATTCTGCTTATAAAAACTGTGAATGCCACATGTTAATATCTGTCAAAACCTTATGACAGTGACTTTATCATATAACAATTGGAGAGACTTTCAGCTTGTCATTTTTACACTTGTTTGTGGTATTTGGAGGCATGAGCTCAAGTTATGGCTGAGCTTTAAAGAAACCAGGCCCATGATTGATAGATAACTTATGATAATATCTGTCAAAAACCTTATGACAGTGACTTTATCATATAACAATTCAAGAAACTTTCAGCTTGTCATTTTACACTTTTTGTGTTTTTTTTTTTGGAGGCATGAGCTCAAGTTATAGCTGAGCTTTAAAGGAACCAGGCCCATGATTAATAGATAACTTATGATAGTTCTAATCACAGACTGATATTAATTATTGAATAGCATTTGGCTGCCACATGATAATCTGTCAAAAACCTTATGACAGTGACTTTATCATATAACAAGACTTCCAGCTTGTCATTTTACACTCAAATGGTACGTTGTGGTTTTTTTGGAGGCATGAGCTCAAGTTATGGCTGATCTTTAAAGGAACCAGGCCCATGATTGATAGATAACTTATGATAATATCTGTTAAAAACCTTATGACAGTGGCTTTATCATATAACAAGACTTTCAGCTTGTCATTTTACACTCTGGTGGTACTTTGTGGGTTTTTTTATGCATGAGCTCAAGTCATGGCTGATCTTTAAAAGGAACCAGGCCCCATGATTGATAGATAACTTCTGATGGTTCTGATTACAGACTGATATTAACATTATGTTAACGTTACAACCAGCTGTGTCTGCGTGGCTATGCTGTATATATATGACCTCGGGTTACCTCCTTCAGCTGATCCAGCTCATGTCGGGCCGTCTCATGTTCCGTTTCCAACTCATCGAATCGCTGCTTGAGCTGCTGTTTCTCCTCCAGCACCGCCAGCCCATACTCCGCCGCCTGGATCTTCTCATGGGTCGTCTCACGGAGCTCCCTGGTGAGACGCTCCACCTCGACCCGGAGCCACTGCGGCCCGGCCTCCGTGACCAGCACCGCGTCGTCCGGGTATTCCTCCTCCTGCTGCCCCGTAGACATCTTGGAGAGGAGCCGCTGACTCACAGTATCGAGACCCAGCCCTGGCTACTAGCGCAGAGAATCACCAAGACGACCACAAATCACTGCAGTCTTTGTTTGAGCCGCATCGTCGGGACTTAAATGGCGTTAAGTTGCCTTTTCCTTCTTCTCGCCGCAGACTTCTTCAACGATGCTCGTCAACATGGAGGATACTTTTGTCATTCTCAGAGGAGTTTCTTCTTCAGGCTCTTCGTGAAGCTGACAGAGGAAACTTCAGTTGAGATCATCGGTTGGAAAAAAAAAACAGTTACCCCTGCAGCACGACATTCAAACCGGTATGAGTGGGGGAATGGGAAATGTAGTTTTTTAGTGTGATATCAGTATTCTAACGACTACAGACTGCAGCTGTTGTGTTGACTTCAAGTACCAGAATGCATTTTGCGTGGGGCTTGGACGTGGGCTCGGTGACTTACTGTAGATTTCAATAAAGTCATGATATAGTATGTTGAAAAGTAAAAAAAAATAATTGTATAGTATGTCAAAAAAAAGTCATAGTATATTATGTAAAAAAAAAAATAAATAAAAAAAAGTCATAATGTAGTATGTCTAAAAAATAATAAAAAAAAGTCATAGTATAGTATGTTGAAAAAGTAAAAAAAAAAAAAAAGTCATAGTATAGTATTTTGAAAGAGTAAAAAAAAGTCATTGTATAGTTGGTTGAAAAAATTAAAAAAAGAAAAAAAAGTCATAGTATAGTATGTTGAAAAGTAAA
>CAKAOI010049984.1:0-45545 GCA_916701655.1 Sebastiscus albofasciatus
GGGGTAGGGTTAGGGGTTAGGGTTAGGGTTAGGGGTTAGGGTTAGGGTTAGGGTTAGGGTTAGGGTTAGGGGTTAGGGTTAGGGTTAGGGTTAGAGGGTTAGGGTTAGGGTTAGGGGTTAGGGTTAGGGTTAGGGTTAGGGTTTAGGGTTAGGGTCAGGGTTAGGGTTAGGGTTAGCAATTTTTTTCTTGTAAAATCACAATTTCATTCTCGTAATATTACAACTTCTTGTCTCTTAAATTTTCGACATTATTCTCGTAATTTTACGACTTTTTTCTCGTAAATTTCTGACTTTATTCTCAAAATCTCAATGTCTCAATGTGGCCCTAATACTCCGTCGTAACTGACGTATTTTATGTCGTAGAACAAAATGTTAAAATCTCCTAAGCTTGTGTTAACCAGAGACATTATTTCAGGCATCTAACTAAAACCCCATTGACTTCCAGAGGAGGGCACCGGAAGTGCTAAAAGACTAACTCATTTCCGTGTTTGCCCACCAGGAGGTGCTCGAGATGTTTTAGCATCACTTTTGGGAACTAGCTACTATCACATAACTATTTTTTTTTATAAAAAACAGAAGTAGTTGAGGAGGAAATGATAATGGTTTGTTGCCACTATTCAGGGATAAATTACCTCATCAGGTGTTGATGTTTACTGCTAATTAATTAACTGCTCTCTTCACCAAACTTCTGTAACTATGGCAACTCTGTTCCCAAAGGATGTATTGTGGCTGCAACACAACACCGTGAATCACCTCTTCACTTCTTCAGGGTAAGTTTTGTGCTGCTAATGCTAACATTAAGATATATTCCTGGATGTCTTGGCTGTGTTCAGCTGCTGTTTCTGTGTTTGGTTAGCCACATCCTCTGAGACTCAGCCCATTGACATGTGTCCTCTGTAGTGGACAATTTGTCCACATGCATATCCTTTCACTGTTTTGACTTAGTCTATCAACATCATGGGCTTTCCAGTGATATGGCATGTGTTTTTTTTAATCAATTTGAATGTATTCTTGGTTTAATATCACTCTACAGCCATAATCTGTTCATTTTGTTTTGTCTTTTCACACTGAAATGGTCCTGTGGTCCACTACAGTGGACATGCTGTAAATTAAAAAATGAAGTTTAAAAAGCCTAAATTGTAAGATTTTCTTTTAACCCTAAATAGGAAGGAAATTACACAAAAAAAAGTAATTGGAAGACTTTTTTTACTCGGATCCCAGGAGGATATTAGTAAGCCAGGCTTCAGCTCACGTTACTGTTGCTCCTCATCTTCTTGCTTGCTTGTCTCCTCTCTACTAATTCCTGCTTCTGCCATATTTATGTAATTAATTCAGTTTAATATGAACTTCTTGGGAAACTCAACATGGCTTTTCATCACATATGGGTCACATATTCTCCACCCACTTCATACTCTGCCTAGCTCATAGCTATTAGATATATTTCTACTCAAAACTCAGGGTTTAGGTGACAATTTGCTTCCCTAGATTATATTTAATCTGTTGAGCTGCTGTTTTATGGTTCACACTGCTGCTACATTCAACATCATTCAATGCCAACCTTAAGCTAATAATTTCCATACTGTAGGTCATCTGATTTTGATAAGAATAAGTTGGTAATATCTGCTGCAGAGGTCACTTGTTTCAGCATGATGCTGCATGTGAGATGGATTGCTGGGTTTAGATTTATCCATCTCAATTCACTAAATAGTTTACAGTACAGTGAAAAAGGTACAGTGAGTCCCGAGGCTACTCACTTAGTTGATGATATGATGATGTGGTTTGTGTTGTTGATGATGATGTTGATGAAGATTATGTTGACTATGCTGCTGACGATGACAATTGTGCAATGACGGTAGAGATGTTGATCATGTATTCAACATGTCTGGTCACTATGCACTTTTCTCTCCCTGCTTATTTATTTATATGGTCATACTCTACCACTAATTATTCTATCTCACTTTTTATTTTCTAATTTTTGTAGATGTTTTTTGTAATTAGTATTTTATTGATATTTTTTTTTTACATGAGCATTGTTACATTTTGGTAAACAAATCAAATGACTCCTATATGCAAAATAATAATATAAATATTAATATATAAAAATAAAACCTTCCAAGAAACTGAAAGACACTTTACACAGCTAAAATGATCATAAACAAGGACATCATAATATACAAAACACAACATTAATCACACAATACAGTAAAAAGCAGTTCTAAAAAGGTGTGTTTTGATAAGTGATCTCTGATATGTTTGGGGAGTAAGTTTCAGAGGGAGGTGGCAGCTATGGCGAATGCTCTGTCACCCCAGGTCCAGGTCCGGTGCTTGGTTCTGAGAGCTGGGGACAGGAGGTTGGCATCAGAGGAGCAAAGGGAGCGGGAAGGAGTTTGATGGTGGAGCAGGTTGGTGAGGTAGGAGGGAGCCTGGTTATGAAGAGCTTTGTGAGTGAGGAGAAGGACTTTGAACTGGATCCGTTGTGGGACAGGGAGCCAGTGGAGGTTCTTGAGGACTTTGGATGATGAGCCATAAAGAAGGCTGCTGTAGTAGTCAATTCTGGATGTGATGAAGGCATGGATCAGAGTTTCGGCAGCAGAGAAAGAGAGGGATGCACGGAGGCGAGCAATGTTTTTAAGTTGGAATCAGGCAGTCCTGGTGATGTGATTGATGTGGTGTTTCAAAGAAGAGGTGGCTGTCGGAAGTGACTCCGAGGTTGCGGATGTGAGGGGAGGGAGACAGAGTGGAGTTGTCGATGTTGAGGCAGAAGTTGTGAGTGGTTTTGGTGAGGGATTTTTGTAATCTGAGTTGCCCTTTGCTCTGCTATGCTGCTCCCGTCAGCTCTGCTGTACATCTGCACACAGTTGCTGCTATACTGCTGCAGCTTCTGCTGCTCATATAGCATTTCAATAAGCTCCACCTCCATGCCAGCATCCACCTGTAGGCTCTGAGTTGAAGTTTATCATTATCACTCCCCAGTCTCTGCTGGACTGAGCTTACATCCCTGTGATGTGATCAGAGCCGAGATGCCAAATATCAACTCTGCATAACTATTATAAATCTGTCCGACAGACAGCTAGAACACTGCCTGAAAAAACACTCAAATCAGGTTGTACTTTTTGGGAAACTAAGGCCAAAATTCAGCACATAGGCAATGCAAAGGAATGTGAAATAGTTGGATCTAGGCTAAACACGTGTCTCTCTGGAGTTTTCTCAGCAGCAGCACTACGTAGTTGTCCAGTTTCCTGTCAGTCACTGCACACTCTGATACAGCATAGACGAGGATGAAAGGAGCTCTGTTAATGTTTGTGAATTCCAAGGAAATTGAAGTTGGTCGGAGGCTCTGGTTGAAGCGGAACCTCTTCAGACGGCCAAAATATGCAAATGATTTGCAGTCACTTTTTTTTTTTTTCTTCCAAGTCAGATTGTCTTGATTTCAGTGAGCAGGAAGTAGTCGAAGCTGCTGGCATGTTGAGATTGAACAGTGAAAGAGCTGCAACAAGAAAAATGGGATCTCATGTTGTTCAATAAATCTGTGTGATTGCATGTTTCCTCTGAATTATGAAAAAAAGGCTTTCCCAGTAGTATTTAGGTCAGTTTGTCTTGGAGAGAAAGTTTGGTAGGCCAGAAAAGAGAGACATTATGACTACAGACAGCTTGATTTCTCTCTCTCTCTCCTTTTTTTGTTTAAAATTGAGGCTCCTTTTTGTGTTTAAAGCACTTTAAATCATCTGGATGTTGTTGATGCAAGACAAATGTTCATATTTTACTGTTGCCATAATTTATTAAATGCCCAAAGTCCAAGTTGAAATTGTATATTGGTAAGTGTCTGCCCTCTGGTGGAGAGAAAGTGTACATGCTCCATCTTCAGTATTTCAGTATGTCAAAGTTTTATATTTTCTTAATTTAAATTGTTCAGCAGAGCTTGACAGTGTTTTTAAACACATGAAATTGCTGTTGATTTGTTCCCGGTTACCTTTTACCCGTGGGTAACTGTCTCAAAAGTCATTTGGTTCAATTTGCCAAATTAATTTGCTCGATTAAATAGCCACAAATCCAATCACAAACACTTTTTAATTCAAGCTTGTTACTAATTGGTAATTATTCAGCGTTTGTGACACCCATTCAACAGATAGAAGGAGAGGAACTTATTATGAAGTATTGATCAGAGTAATTACGCGGCTGCCTTTCAGCTACCTGACTCCCTCAACTTCAGTCAGAAAATAACAAATCCTCATTTAGATTTCCTTTTGGACTCATTTAATATCCAAATACAGTATATTACTATCTGAAGTTTGCATTTGAAAACATTTATTGCATTTGATGTCTTTTATTTTTAGCCAATAGTGTTGGATGGGAAGTATTTTAAGATTGCAATGACATGTGGTTTCCAATAGAGGGCGGTGTTGTGTCACTAAACTCTTGCTCTGATCTTCATTCAGCTTGTTCTCACTATATATATAAGGAGACTCTGAATTATGATCAAGGCACATTGTACAGTCTAAAGAGGGCAAAAACTATCTTTCAATTAATCAACCATCTGTTGCCAGATCTTGCGAGAGAAACAAGCAACCAGGTCTATAGAAACAAGCCCAAAAGAAGCGACCTTACCTATGTGCCACAATATGAGAGAGTAGCATCCACTTAATCACTTATATGTATACATTTATTTTGGATTGCATGCATTTTATTGCATTTTTGCATCCATTTTTAGCCTGTAACTTAACATTTCTCTTGTCAACTAAACTTAAAGAAGTTGAACTTTTTGCATTTTTGCAAAAACCATGAATCCAATGTTGGCATAAGCCTCATTGAAGAGAACGATGATGCGTTTCCTTTATGTTTTTCAGTGCCAGCATGTTGAACCAGATCGGCATGATGTGCTCGTATATCACACTTACAAAAACGGCAAACTGTTTTCGAATCTTTTCTTTAAGTCCACTCTCTTTTTCCCAGTCTTTGTTGTACTTTTTGCCATATTTTGCCCACTTACTAGCTGGCATTGTTAGCTAAACTCCATCAACCCTGCAAAGATTTGTCTCACAACAACACTCTGAGTGGTGGCGGTTGTGTACGGATCCTGCAACAGGACAAACTAGACCGGAGCAAGCCCAAATGAGAAACTACACTTTAGAAACATGCCCAAAAAAACGCAACCCGCTACTACCAATATTTGTAAGCGACTTTTCATGAAAACAAGCCCAAAGTTGCTTATAATAATGACATAACATGACAACTGTGTAATCAAACCAAACCTAAAAAAACAACAACACATGACTCTGCTTTAATATCTTTGAATTCACTATTTAATTTTGTACATCTGGTCACAAAAAAAAACAAACAATCAAGACCTGCCAACATCTCTTTCTCTCCCATGTATTCACTCGCTTTCTCTCATTCACACACACTCACAAAATCACCACACTCTCTTGTGCTATTTTCTATCTTTGATTCATGTCTGCTTTTATAACTTAGAAAATAATTTAAATAGAAAAAGAACATTGATTTTTTATGGGCACTTGAGAGAGATGGAGCTCAAACGAAGGGGCTGGCTGACACGTCAGTGGTTTCTTTTTACTGAAGTAAAGGGGAGGTGGGTAAGTTGTTCAGAGTTGTTCAGAGTTTCGAGTTGTTCTCCCAAAGGAAGGAGTCATTCCGCAGCACTTTGGCCAACTTCTCGTTGAACGGCGTGTAGAAATCCCGCAGGATCTCTTTAGTGATGGGCAGCATGGGTCCCAGGTTCTTGTCGGCCGGCCTCCTGGTGTTCGACGCCGGACTTCTTGTGATCTCTGACTCTATTTCTTTTGTCAGCGGCCCTGTGAAAACACACACAACACTTTCACTTTCACATCACCTCCTTCCCGGGCCACTTCAGATTTTGCCGCAGCACTAAACAAATGGAACAAAAAATACAGTAAAGGACTCTGAAATGTCACTGTGTACCAGCAGTGCTCTCTGAGCAGAAGATTTGACGCTCTGGGAGGTAATCGCATCTCGGCTGGTGTGTTGGCTGCTCTTTGAAGAGCTAAGTCTGAGCTTTGGGGCACTTAAACTGTGGGATGAACCAGTGAGACAAGGGGGCTTCCAGACTACAGGGAAAAACTGTATTTGACTGTCGCACATATACACTGGCCTGTTACTAACAGAAATCTACTGTATGTGCCAAGAAAAGGTTGGCATCTTTGATCCTAGGGGTGTAACGATCCATCTATCTGGGTCGATATATTGATTTAATATCAATCAACCAATATATTGATGCAAAACATCGACACATGTTATAATCTTTAAGATGCGCTTTTATTTTGAAATTCTTTGAACTGAAACATGATGATAAGGTATATTTTTATTCTTTTTATTAAAAAGAATAGATTGTGTTTAATTTAAATGTCCAGAAAAGCCCAGTAATAAAATTGTCAAATCGTATTTCAATTGTTTTTTTTTTTTAGTTGATATAAATATAAGTGATTGTGTGAAATGGGCATATGATATCGCCCCATATCGATCACAGGCCTCTGAATTGAATCAAATCGAAATGTATCATGGCAGACTTATCAGCAAATATCGCACCCGATATCGTACTGTGATGAAACTTGTGATTTGCACCCCTAGAAAGTATATAAGATGTAAGAAAGTCAGAACAGCATCTGAGGGAAATTTCTAAGCTAGCAGGCTATACACGACTTCAAAATCAACAGAATGTCCCAATGCAGTACATGCTCTGCTCTTTGTTAACATGGTAGACATTAGAAAAACCCTAATTGCCTCCTATGAATACTTAACTACATGCAGACGTGGCTGAAAAGCTGACATATCCCTACATCTTTGGTAATCTGTTAATTGTATTGATCAGAGCCACCAGAGGGAATGATTACAGACCAGGATCACATGGTGGTGGGATGTGTTTCTTACTCACCCAGGCTAAGGAAGTCAAAGACTTTGTGCATGGTGTATTTCCTGTTAGAGGCGTGGTCTTCCAGCCTCAGGACCAGAATCTGTTCCCTGCTGAAGACGGTCAGCCAGTCCATTAAGTACACAATGTACAGGCCCACTTGCAACCTGACCTGAGGACACAACAAAACAGGAGAATCAATGTGAGATAACTGAGCTCTATTTAAGAAACTTCCTCCTTAGCGGAGGGACACGGGGGTGTGTGCATGGTTAAACGTCTTTAAGGAGATGAGCAGGGGAGGGAGGGGAAGACGGAAGGAGCTTTCTCTTTCATCTTCCCCTTGCGTACGGCTTGGTGATGCTAGACACCGTGTGGGCATGTGTGCTGGTACAGCCCAGTCTCACGGCAAAGTGTGTAATAGACCCGCCTGTCTACCGGAAGAATGTGTGTCAGTGTCACGTTTTCAGTCGCCAAGAGGTGAAAAATTACACGCCTGGTGCAGTGTTTTGTGGTGTTGTATAGACAAAAGTCTAACTTCAGAGCTAATTATGTAGTATATTAGTGAGAAAGACCACTTATGGTAGGCGGATGGGGAGGTGGATGGGTCCAACAAACACAAGACGGCTGAAACACAAGCGGAAAACCCGTGTTCCAGATTGGTATTTTGTTTGTAACGTGTTGGTTGTCATGTGTTTTTGTACTTGTTGTTCCCGTACATGTTTTACTTAGTTTACGTACTTATTTTAAGCCCAAACATGACTTTTTCCCTTAACCTAACTAAGTGGTTTTCTTGCCTGAATTTAAGTGAGTAGCTACGTTGCCCCCTGCTGGTATTGTACATTAATACAGGCATGTTATATTCACGTCTCTGTGAAGCAAAACGTGACACTGACACGCTCTCCTCTGGTGGATAGGCGGGTCTATTAAACGCTTTGGCATGATATCAAGTTGGCTGGTATCATGTGGTGTGAGTGGTTGATGGATTTGAGAAAGATTAAATCAGAAACCTGCATCACCACCTACCAGTGGACCAGATAATCACTTTATACCCTTATATGATGTTGTAGTTTGTTTCGCCTCATTACTGTGATCCATTAATCGTACATTTTCAAAAATGTGACACACATTCGCTCGTTCTAGACTCTCAAATGTGAGGATGTGTTGCTTTTCTCTGTTTTACATCACAAGTTGAATATCTTTGGATTTTTAGATTGCTGGTCGGACAAAACAAGCAATTTGAAGATGTCACCTTGGGAACTTGTGATGGGTGTTTCACAAAATTAATTCCCCCCCAAAAAAATAAATTGGCTACTGATCTTGTTGTGAGATTTCACCGGAGCGATTGCAGGTAGCCTAATTGTTGTTGAAATGGATTTTTTAGATTCCCATGTGACAGTTCATTGCAGAAGAGTACAGGCGTAAACAAAATACCTTGTTACTGGGAGAGGAATTGTCTTTGTGTCCTCTTGCCTCTTTAGCAAAACTGAAGGGCCGTTCAGAATAAATGATTGCGAGCCAGGCCAGCGACTCTTCCTTTTTTTAAATCAATTTGGTGCAACAGCGAAGGCCAATCGTGTCCTCATGCTGGTGTTTATTCGTCTTTTCTCCGCAGACTCTAATCTGGGCTCTAAAACTTTTATCGAGGAGCCACAGGCATGAGAGAGCGCTGTCAGGACAGCTGTAATGCTTTTCGCATGGTCTAATAACTCTGAGGAGATATTAGTGGATGGACAATTAGGCCAGCGGCAGAGTGAGCATGCTCCCGGAGGGCCATAAAGCTCGTCAGTTGGAGAGGAGGACCTCTGAGTATAAGGCAGCCTGGAGGGGGAGCCAAAAGAGGACGGTCCCTTACTCCCCCCTCTCAGCCAGCCTGCCTCAAGGCACTATGGGAAAAGCTGGCCAGGGGCCCAACACTGGGGCCCTGCACTGCCTGACACTAAGACTTGGTCTTTTCTTTGAGTAAGAGGGAAGTTCACACCACTTGGTTTTCTGGTACAAAGAGCGTCTCTAGACACTGCCCCGCTCGATGGCTCAACAGTGTTGCCAATCCCTTTCATAAAGTCCACCCTGCAAGCTTTAGCATGTGCTAATGAAGTGTGGATTTCACTCCATCTGTCTTTTTCACTCCTTTTTTTCTATTTCTTTCTTCCCACCAGCTGATACGCTGGTCGCTAAATTGCGGTTTTCTGCAGGGCTGTAAAGACAAAAGCGTGAAGAAGGGAGGGTACACTCACTGGCATGGCGTTGTTGACAGTAGTGTTGTACACACAGGAGCGCATTGTGTACTCCGTAAGGCACCCCTCGAATAGCTGCAGCGACTCGGACACCTTCTCGTGGAAATCTTCTGCAGACTTGTTGGCAATACCAAAGTAAAGGTAGTCAGAGTAGAGCCTGCAAGACAACAGAGATGTTCCGTGAACACGTTTGAACCCATTGTTTTTCATGTTTTTACTAGGGCAGTCAAAGTAGTATAGTTATAAATATATACATACATTTGCATAAAGCAGTGCCACTAATTTGATAAGTGTATTAAATACCTGACAAATCTCCCTTTAAGGTACAATTTGAAGATACTGGCATCATATGAAACTAGAAAACCTAAGGAATCCATTGGTACCAACCATGTCATGCTAGCTTGTCGCGAAAGAGTTTAAATAATGCTCCAAACTTACGCTCAAATTTGGTGAGGGAAAAACTGGCATGGTCATTTTCAAAGGGGTCCCTTGACCTCTGACCTCAAGATATGTGAATGAAAATGGGTTCTATGGGTACGAATGAGTCTCCCCTTTAAAGACATGGCCACTTTATGATCATCACATGCCGTTTGGGGCAAATCATAGTCAAGTCAGAACACTGACACACTGACAGCTGTTGTTGCCTGTTGGGATTGAGTTTGCCATGTTATGATTTGAGCATATTTTTTATGCTAAATGCAGTACCTTTGAGGGTTTCTGGACAAAATTTGTCGTTGTTTATAGTGTTGTCAATTGATTTCTAGTTATAAATATATACATACATTTGCATAAAGCAAGCACATTTGCCCACTCCCATGTTGATAAGTGTATTAAATACCTGACAAATCTCCCTTTAAGGTACAATTTGTGATTAATCACATATAGTTTACAGCTCAGAAGATGTTTCCAGTGGTACAAATTGGATGAATATAACTAACTGAGTAGTCATCCTTGGACTGGACTCGATAGCTATTACACTAATAAGATTGTCATTGAAATGATGCAGTATTGAGTATTCTCTATTCGATGACAGTTTTCATAGAACTGAATGAACAATATCCAAATAAGTGGTCATTAAAACCAGCTTATGACAGAGTGCTTTATCTCCAGCTGGAGATGTCAATGATGGGCAACTAAAAGCGAATATGAAAGCCTGGGACTGAGAACTTATGAGCAAAAAAATGGCATGATATGGAGAAAGATATTGATCCTGAGAATAATTTTTATGGCAACATGCATAATCATTGTAAATGCTATTTAACAGTTGAATAGCAATGTGAATACGGATGGAGTAATATCAAATAATACATTTCAATATTAGGACAAAACATTTATAGAGAGCGTCATGTTCAGACATTCTCTAATGTAAAAAAAATCAATGTTAACCGCATAAAGTAACCCCAGTTTAAAGAGAAAGCCTCGCAGGCATTCAGCTTCTAAGTTCTCTGATAAAGGCATCATAATGAAACGCATGTGACAGCCCAGCTGAGTAAAAGCCAACGCATCCTCTGTGACAGTAGCTCTGTTGTTTCCTGTAAACATGGAAAGTATCTGTCTGTATCTGCAGTGTAAACTGCTGTGATGGAGGTACAAAGGTGACGGTGTGCGTGTCAGAGCTGCGTCTGCATCGTTGCTGGCGTGCATTTTCAGTGTATACGTATAGCGGCAGGAGGCAGTAAAACAAGAGATTACTGTCACCTCTCCACCGGGTCCCTGAGCATGATGATGAAGCGGGCATCAGGCTGCAGGGCGTGGACGAAATCCTGGATGAGGAAGGGAGGCTCCCCTTCTGTGGTGTTGTCGTAGAAATACACCCAGGCGTTGTTATCCCACATGGTGGACGCGCTGGCTTCTCCTGCGAAACACACCCACAGTGGTTCAAACAGAAACATGCACACATACAATTATGTAGAGACAAAACAAAACTCTCACTTTGATGTGGGTAGTTGAACATACGCAAGGCTCATTGTTTCCGTTTTGTTTTATAGATTTTCACCACATTTTTTCAACGCAGCAGATTGGTTTAAACCACAATTAATTAATTAATCGATCGAATACTTAATCAGCAACTACTTTGATAATTAGCCTTATCGTTTAAGTCATTTTTCAAGCAATAATGCCAAATATTTCATGTTTAGTCCACTAAGATTCCTTGAGTCGATTAGTCATTTTTCATGCTGAATGACTTAATTCCAAGAAATTAATGAGCACATCTCTGGTAAACACAAGATTTAAAGTGGTGCTTTTGTGTGATTCATTGTGGAGAAACTCCAGTTTTACAAATCTGTTGATTAAATCAACTAATAGATTAGTCGACAAAGTCGTATGAGTGTTAGTCGACTAAGAATTCCTTTGGTCGAGGACAGACCTAGTTCAAGCTTCTTGAATGTGAGGATTTTCTGCTTTTCTCTGTTTATCATATATATAATTTTTTATAATATTGAGAAATATCTTTGGGTTTTGGACTGTTGGTCCAACAATCTGAAGTACGGCTGCAACCAGCGGTTATTTTAATTGTCGATTTTCTTGATTGATTGATTAGTTGTTTGGTCTATAAAATGTCAGAAAACGGGGAAAAATGACAATCAGTGTTTCCCAAAGCCCAAGATGCCGTCCTCAAATGTCTTGTTTTGTTTTGATATTCAGTTTGCTGTCATAGAGAAGTAAAGAAACCAGAAAATATTCACATTTAAGAAGCTGGAATCAGATAATTTTGACTTTTTTTCTTAAAAAATGACTCAAACTGATTAATCGATTATCAAAATAGTTGACAACTAACTGACTAACTGTTGCAGCTCTAATCTGAAGACATCATCTTGAGCTCTGCGAAATTGTGATGGACATTTTTTACTATGTTTTGACATTTTCTAGACTCGATTATTAGATCAATCAAGAAAACAATCGTCAGATTTTGATAATGAAAATGAAGTTGTTAGTTGCAGCTCTAGTTTAAACCAATTTCCAAATACATTTCATGTCCTCATGCATTGACAAATTATGTTTCCTGCTTCAAAAAGACATTTGCAGTTTCAGTTTACAGTAAACAAGACCCTCATGTGACACTGACAGTACAGAAAATGAAGAATAATGTGGGGAGAAAACACAAATGAAATACGATTATGCTATCGAGTTTTGTGTTGTTGTTTTATCTGATTTTTCAATCATTTTTGTAGGTATAAACGGATCAATTCCCCGACTGGTTTCTTCAGAAAAAACATACAATGATAAGCCATAAATGTATGGAAGTTTGTTTCAACTTCTTCCTATAATTGCCTTTGAATCGAGTCTGTAACTAACAGACACAGCGTGATCCCAACACACATGCGACAAGTCAATAAAACAAAAGCTTCTTAAGCAAAGTGCAAAAACAAAAAAACAAAAAAAGCAAGAGCAATGACATCTCCAGCTGTGAGCAAAATTGCAGAAAGACTGCAGTGACAGTACCAGTGCTCATAACCAGTCAGAGGACGTCGTTTTCTCAAACAATTTTGAGAGCAGAAACTTTTATCAGGCTGTGCTGAGAAATGATATCCAGGATTCATTAGGCTGTCTGTGCCTTCATTATCCTCTTATCTGCGAAGTGAAGCTGTGATGAATTTGGAGGGAACACAACACAGGCCTTATCTGCCTCCCTTCCTCACAGAAAGCGATGATAGCCAGGGCCTATTTTCCGCGATGACAACGTACGGTGAGAGTGAAACGGGATCGCTGCTAATGCTGTTATGTTTGAAATAATACACACTGTGATCAAGTCTATTTAAAGGTCTCGGTGTCCATTAAAAGGGCTTATTTTGCTCTGCAGGGAGAGGCCGTAATAGGGCAAACAAATCGCCAGACCGGCGTGCCTCCGGTGTTGGCCGGCGGTTGAAGAGAGTCAGAAGCCCGAGATCCTGGCCACAGGCCTGCACCTTGCTGGGCTCACCCAGGGCATGGTGTGAATACTGAGCAGGGCTTTGGCACACTCCCCCCCTCCTTTACAAGAATTACTTATTTAAAGAGGGAAACAAAACAGGGCGGCATGCTAAGCTGCGCTCAATGCACCAACTCAGTCCAGTCTGAAAAGGCCATTGTTGAAAATCATTTTTTTCTTCAGGCTGAGCAGCTCTTTGAGATCGTGTTTGGAGGACGGGAAAAGACAGAGACGGATGGAAGCAGGATATGCAGATAGAGGACGGAGGTTTTGTAAGACTTCTCCACCCCGCTGCGGATATTATTGCTGTCCTGACACAAGAAAAAAACAATGATTCCTTTTACAAGGCACTTCAGTGAAGTGGCTAAGTGAAGCAGAAGGAAGTCCAGTATTACAAAGCTGTTAGAGCCCTCTCTTTAGGGCTCTCTTTAAAATCACCGTCACTCGCTGGAGTGAGAGCGGCTGCTTCAGCCTCACTACCCGCTGCTTTAATAGCAGCTTTGTAATATTGCAAGAGAGATTACAAGTGAAGTTCCAGGCAAGCGACACCGTGACAGGTCTCTCCCCCGAGCCAAACGCTATTGGCTGCAGCCTGACGAGGGCACAGAGCACTGTCAGTCTACACACACAGATCCCAGCGCCTGATACATGACCTGAGTAACTAATATGATACGGCGGAGGGTCATTTCACATCTGACATGATGTGACACTCGGGCAAAACAGGAAGGCAGAGATAACTCTGAACAGGAAATGTTTGTGCAATCAAAGCTGCCTGGAGATCTGATTAGAGAGCGGGTTGACTGTGTTTTACACGCTATCAACTGTATCTTGTTCTCTTAGCTTACCACTAATGTAACTCTTCAGATAATCATGCTGAAATAGATCAGAGGAGCTTCGTTGGAACAGATTTGTGCAACTTCCTGTCATGGTGTGCAACCCAAAAGGGTTGCTGAGTTTCACATGATGCGTTTAGTTTCTGGGTTATAGTTAAAGGACTATTGTTAATATTATAAATCTAATTAAATAGATTGGGATTGGACAAGGGCCAGTGTTTGGCAGTGGCTGATTTTGTAAAAAAATAACAAGGTGCTAGTGGAGTCTCAGTTTGTTTGTATTCCAAATACAGGCACTGGATTAGGGGCGTCCCGTTCAAGTTTTTTTGGCACAGATCAGAGTCCTTTTAACATTGGGTATCTGCCGTTACAGAGTTGGATCCAATACTTATATCAGGGCTGCCCCCTTTTAATCGACAAGTCGACTAATCGGTCGTTTCGTTGTTCAGTCTTAGTCGACTAAGATTTCTTTATTTTTTTTATGCTGAATGACTTATTTCCAAGAAACTGATGAGCACATCTCTGGTAAACACAAGATTTAAAGTGGTGCTTTTGTGTGATTCTTTGTGGAGAAACTCAGTTTTACAGGTCCGTCGATTAAAGCAACTAATCAATTAGTCGACAAAATTGTGTAAGTGTTAGTCAACTAAGAGTTTCTTTTGTCGAGGACAGCCCTAGATTATATTTCTGATGCATTGAAATGACAGCTGTAGCCCACTAAATCTGACACCTTACTCTTTACAAGCTGCTTGATCCAAATAATGAAGGTCCTGGTTCAAAACTATTAAATGAATGAGCTTAAATTATTGATATGAAAGTTTATCCGGAGAATGCGACTCCTAAAACTGACGTGATGTGATCAGCTGGAGAGAAGACGTATCACTCTTTTGGAGAAAGAAAGAACAGGAATTTGATTGGCTTTATTTCAGTCGATACCAACCCATCAAAATATGCCCTGATTCAGAGCCTTAGGGTCGGCCCGGGACATTGGAGTACCTTTTTATAATAAACCCCTGGAGTCGCAGACTTTAACAGTTGGATTTAAACTATGTTAACCATCGCCCTTGATACAAAATAAATGGAAAGTATCAAAGTGGATAGCGTTTTTAAAAGGGGGAATATAGACCAGAGTCTATAAAGACACCACAAATAGTGACTCAACCCTTCCTTTCGCCAGATGCAGCAGTTACTGCAGCTTATTATCATTAACGGTCAAGCCAAAGAAAGAATCAACAAAATATTTTCTACATTGCAGATTCCTGTGGTTTTGACCCTCGCACGCCATGTTTTAGGTTGCTTTTAACATTTATTTTAAGCTTAACCTCTGCACTGACCGCTGGTTACCATATGGGAAGACAGGTGCATACATGTGATGCTGACATGCTCACAAGTGAATTCATTTGTGAGGCGCAATTTAAACTGAATGCAATTGATTGCAAATGATACCACACAGGTTACTAGTACCACCGATGTGAATTGACTTTGCTTACCTATTATGATGTTAGGTTGGCTGGGGCTTCCGCTGGCATTCGCTGTGAGGTTGCCCTGGATTTGGTAAGCAGCCTGATCGAACAAGTCCAGGTAGTCCTCCACTGGGTATCGATCATGAAAGCCCTCGCTCAGACGGATGATGCCTGGGGGAGGAAGAAGACAGGGATTGTAGGGGTTTGTGGGGTACAGTTACACCTTTATAGTGCATGTTTTACTGCAGATCAGACATGGTTTGGGTGGGAATCTGTAGCACTGAGATCCGTGTGTTTCATTGATCACACCAGTGAGCTACCTCCGGGTCTGAAAAGTGAAGCCAATGTGGAAGTGTCTTAAACTTGCATTCTTTCTAACAGCCAGCAGGGGGCGACTCCTCTGGTTTCAAAAAGAAGTCAGATTGTGTAGAAGTCTATGAGGAAATGAGCCTACTTCTCACTTGATTTATTACCTCAGTAAACATTGGTAACATGAGTTTATGGTCTCAATCGCTAGTTTCAAGTCTTCTTCAATACAGCATGATGTTCATTTAGTAAACTATGGTCCCCTTTAGAGTCAAATAGACAATAAAGTAGGGTTTGCTTTAGGGCTGTGTATTGGCAAGAATCTGGCATTACGATTTGTTACGTCGCGATATATTGCGATATTGTAAGAAAGGTGATATATTGTGATATTTTTAGGGCTGTAAATTGATAAAAATCATGATTAATCGCATATCTTGAGGTTAGAGGTCAAGGGACCCCATTGAAAAGGAGCATGCCAGTTTTTTGCCCGCCAAAATTTAGCACGTTTGGAGCGTTATTTAGCCTCCTTCTCGATAAGCCAGTATAACATGGTTGGTACAAGTCGATTCCTTAGGATTTTCTAGTTTCTAGTTTTATATGATACCAGAATCTTCATTCAATTTTGCAGATTTCAAATCAGATTTTGCAATTTGCAGGTTACCTTCTAGACACAACCCTTATTCAGAGTTCGGTTGTACTTAGCTCCACCTTCTCTTGTCACTTCTGTTTGAAAAAAAAACAATATGGCGATGGCCAAAATGCCGAACTCGAGGCTTCAAAACGGCAGTCCACAAATCAATGGGTGACGTCACGTTGACTGCGTCCACGTCTTATATACAGTCTATAATTCAGATCCAATCCAAAACCAGCAGGGAACACCGTCTCTGCTCAATTTTCCCTGTTTCCAATTAAGGGCCAATGTCAAGTTAATGCTTTAAATGCAGGACTTTGCAAATGTGTTCTCAATCTGAGCTGTTGCGGTCTGCAGTATAATTACAATTTACTCTGCAATTGTGGAGATTCAGGGTAGGGCTTATAGGAGTATCCATGCAGCATACGGATAATGAGGTAGCTCAGGCATCTGTGATGCTTTGATGGTGTCACAGTAAAACACCGCTCTCTAGTTCGAAGGAAAACATGATTAGAAAACTCTAGTAAACTCTCCAAACACCCAGCCTGCATCATTACTAATCCAGGACGGCTACATGAGGTGTGATGGCGCTTGTGCATTGTCTCGCTTCGGGGCTTTGTTTTCATCCCGTTGCTTTTTGATATGAAGTGTCACAATTTTTTGTGTGTCTTGATGGGCACTGTATACGGCGGGCACACATCTGCTTAAGATTCAAACTGCTCCTCTCAGAAAGTTATGTGACGCATCAAATCACCTTTTCACTGCATCGCATGAGTGGAGCCTTGAGGGAGGAATGAAATAAATAAATACAAAACAAGAGCATTTGAATTCAGAGTGTTCTCAAAGGATGTCTTAAGAGAAAAGTGCTGATTACCAGCACATAGCTGTAAGAGTAACACTAGAAGGGAAAGAGAGAGAGAGAGAGAAAGAAGGAAAGTGGCAGTAGAGATGAAAGGATGAATGAGGAGGGAGGATGGGGGGGCAATAACTGAGAGGGACCTATGTCCTTGGGATACAGCTGCATTTGCTGCTATGCAACATCACAGGCTGCAGAAAACACAAGGCGAACAACTCATCCACATCCCCGCAGCTTTATGAGCTTCCAATAATTATCAACTCAAACTGAACACGACTCATTAAAACACGTATTGCACGCAGACTGATCAATCCACCGGTTTGGTTTCGCGAGACTCGAGAGGGATTAGTGGCATAGTCAGCAACTGGATGAACTTCAAAAGGATCGTTTTGGCTGCGACGGTTAAGCCTCCTTTGATTTTTTTGCAGTGAGAATTTGGACGAAATTTAAAAAATAAATGTGGCCAATACTGTTTGCTGCTCCCTCAACAAGTATTACGCCAACCCCCGCT
The DNA here is from genome assembly GCA_916701655.1 of Sebastiscus albofasciatus. Lineage (NCBI taxonomy): Eukaryota > Metazoa > Chordata > Actinopteri > Perciformes > Sebastidae > Sebastiscus > Sebastiscus albofasciatus. The sequence continues at coordinate 17,628 of CAKAOI010049984.1, forward strand.
GGGTGAAATGATTAAAATCATTAAGTAATTTTTAGACAGATAGCTCCGGGCGAAAACAAAATGTATGTATCAGTCAGGAATAAGTCCTCCACTGTGAGAAATTACCATTAAAAAAATCACGCTGCACTGATGTGATAATGCAGCTGCTGTTCTTAAAGGAGAATTGGGAGATTATCTACACACTATGCGTCTTTCAACTCACTATATAAGTCATTATCTAATCTGCTTCCGATTTCATAATCAGAGCTGACTTTGAACAGATCGGTGGCCTACAGTTTAACTGCTGCTCTTCACTTTTTTTTCTCTTCTTCTTCTAGTATTTCTTAGCAAATGCACATTAGCGACACACACACACACACACACACACACACACACACTGACTCACACTCCTGATGCCAGCCTCTTGAGCTGCTGAAGACTCTCCATTATTCATGAGTCTTAATGGCTGTTTCAGTTATAAAAGAAAACGAAAGGCATAGTAGGTATTGAGAATAATGGTTTGCCTTCTTTTGGGAGCAAAAATACAAGACTAATTTAGAATCTCAGCTTCTTTAAAATGTTGCTGCTAGCCTGGACACTAATTATCAACTACATTGATTTAGAAAAACATTAAGGCTGTCAAAGTTAATGTGCTAACGCAAATTTGTTTTAATGCCACTATTAATTTCTTTAACGTATTAACCCAATCAATATTTCAGAGGTTGTAGCGGGCTCGGTTTTAAAGCTAGAGTGAAGATACTGGTATCATATGAACCTAGAAAACCTAAGGAATCCATAGGTACCATGTCATACCAGCTTGTCACAAAGGAAGCTAAATAATGCTCCATACTTTTTGGCGAGGAAAAACTGTCATGGCCATTTTCAAAGGGGTCCCTTGACCTCTGACCTCAAGTTATGTGAATGAAATGGGTTCTATGGGTACCCACGAGTCTCCCCTTTACAGACATGCCCACTTTATGATAATCACATGCAGCTTGGGGCAAGTCATAGTAGGGATGGGTCATAGTTTTTGATTTTTTGAATAGACGTTAAATTATAAAAAATCAAATAGTTTATGCGACTATTCGTCCCATCTTAAAAAATATGTATTTCTCTTGTATTAACCGTCGCAGGCGCTGCCTGGTAGTAACGTTACTACCTGTAAAACGTGTGTGGTACGTTCAGTTTGGCTCTTTTCTGTCAGCACAGGGGTGTGTGTGCGTGTGTGTACATTTTGAACAGATACAAAATTTGAATTTAATTTGTGATTCATCACGATTAACTATGGACAATAATGCGATTAACCACGATTAAACATTTTAATTGATTGACAGCTAAAACAGCTTTCCCATCTAAGATGCTTTTTTTTAGTGTCATTAGGACAAAAGTCACCAAATCAAACCAAAGGAGCAGTAAAACAAAGCATCTGCAAGTTAAGTGAGGGGTTGGAATTTTTTTTCAGTTCACCCAAATACAGTCTCACTCCCAGATCTCGCATGGCTTTTAATCCCATCTGTGGTGGTGTGGCAGTTCTTTTAACATCACAGACGCACACATGGCGAAGCAAACACACACGATGGCATCCACACATTCAGATGACAGAACCGCCATACGACCAGATGTCTACTGCGAGGCGGCGCTTACCTCTCCGCGCAGTTTATCTCTTTGTTTGAGAAAATTACCACCTGTTCAAACTCCATGAAAACCAACAGCGTAAGCCAGGATTGTGGTAGTAGTACAGTAGGTTGTGTGTGTGTCTAAAAAGTCAGAACTGAAACGAGCCAGTGATTATGTGATAATTCATAAGTCTCCACAGGCTTCAATTGGCAAATATTCCCTAAAACTAGAGAGAAATAACATCCTGAAGCCTCTAAGAGTTTGTGAAATATGCAACAGCTCCCTTGTAAAAAGAAATGATTTGCTGTGTAATTATTTAAATGTATGATTGCTCTGTTACTCTTTTAAATGAGAGTATAAAATCCAAAATGTGCAAAGAGGGAGCAGCCAGGAAGGTGTAAAATAAAGCAAGAATTACAAGCCAAAGGAAGCAAAGTTCATGGTGGCAAGGAACAAGTGTTTGAGTGCAGGAAACGGTGCACCCACACACAAGTGGGTTCAAAGTGTACAAGGAGGCTTCACACGCTGTTTTTTTCACGTGTTCTTTTCAAGTCGTTTCAACCACAGAGACAAATCTATGTCACAGATGGTGGTGAAGAACAGTTAGTCTAGATCTTTTCTGCATATCGTCCTAGTTGAGCTGTTAATGAGCACAGCCACCGCATGAGCTCAACCATTTACGTATGTATATCAGGATGGGGAAGTTGCACCGGTGAGATGTGGTAAGACGATGATGATAAGGGTGTCAAAGCACACAGGAGGGGAGGGGGCGGGGGGGGAGCAGAAAAAATACGATTAGAGTTAAAAATGTTGAATGTAGGAGCCAATAACTCTCAGGTAGAAAATAAACAGTTTATTCTCATGCACAGCACAAAATGGTGCTTGAATATTCATTTCTCAGTTAATTGCATTGGGAGATTGAACTGCGTGCATCAGAGATACTTAATTCATGTCACATTCAGGGCTCACATCCAGCTAGGTTTCACACTATTAGAAATAATAATTACGGTGCAGCTTTTGGTATATTTGATGTAGAAAAATGTTCAGCTTGACATTAGTGTGAAGTTGTAGTTCAGCATCCAAATGACTTCTCCCTCCCCCCAATTAACTACTGAGATGTATATAAATGATAGGGTTGGGACGATACACCTATCTCCCGATTCGATACTATCACGATACTTGGGTGCCGATTCAATGTGTATTGCGATTTTTAAGTATTGCGATTCGATATTACGATTTACTGCGTTAGACCATGGGAAACATACACTTCTAGAGACTTTTACTTTGGAAAATATCTCAATTAATACAGTAAAAATGTATGTAGTTAGAGATGTCCTCAGTCATTGTCAGGCATTATTTATTAAATGTTTCCCAGCAACCCAAAAATCAAAGAATAAAGACATTTCCTCTCACAAATTAGTGGTATTTTCTATTTAATTTTGAAGGGGCATGTAATGCTTTATACTTCTGGTTAATATAATCCAATAAATCTGATTTCCATATATGTATTTTGTATATACAGTTCCCTTTGTCACACGTGTATACTTCCGCTAACTTCACCAAGTCCGTCGCTACCTCTCCCGTCAGCTCCGTTCTCTTTATACATCCATCGTCAGCTTGAATGCATTTAACATAAATGTCAGTATCTGGGTGCTCTACAGTTGTAGCGTCAGCCGATTTGACCACGGAGATGAGAGTGACGGCTGGCTTGACTGCACGTTACCGCAATAGGATAAAATTTCCTCTCCATGACAGATTTAGCATGCAGCTTTAGCCATCATGTCTAGCTCTGCTTTTCCTGGCAATATGTGAAACCCAAAGTGTTTCCATACTTTACTGTATGTGTCGCGTTTACCACTTTTGGATTTAACATGTGAGGGTGCAGGTCGTATCCACGTGGACCCTCTGCCGTTTTCTACTTTCTCGTTTTGGCTCGCTGCGGCCGGCTGCGGTCTGTTTTGGTGACGGATATGGAACAGATATGACGTCACATTACTCAGCAACTTCATTCTGTCTCCGCATAGACTCAAATTAAGCAAATATATCGATTCTGGCATTGAATGATGGAATTTAGTTACTGCAATCCACATATCTTCACAACATAATGACAGTAAATATATAGGGGATAAATGCAATCATGCTCATGAAACAGAGGCTGAGACCCCTCTTCAAACATCTGTCACTAAGTGCTTTTCTGATGCCCCCTGAAGCATCGCTCTACCAAAATAAAATCCTGTAGAGAGTAACGTTTCACACTTTAAATGCTCTCGGGCTGTCATTATTGTGAGCAGCATGAAGGCCTCTACCACAACAAATTATAGTTTTCTTTACTCACCAAACCTCTTGCGGGTCCACCAGTGTGGCTCTTTGAAAGTGGTGAACTTGACGTCCGGGTGCAGCCTCAGTCTGTCATACAGGTCCGTCGTGCCACACTTTGGTTGGCCGATGATATAGAAATAAGGAAGGCACCGCATGCGGTAGAGTTTCCCATCGCGGTGAAACAAGTGTTCTCGGAAAGTGTTCCTCAAGTGCTGAAAAACCGTCCGGAAGCGCCTCGAATAGCGTGCGTACAAGTTTGTCCTGTATGGGTCCGAGGTGATATTCCCAGTATATTCCTCATACCAGCAGGGGTTCTTGACACCAGGCAGGAATTTGCGGGGGATAGCAGAAAACATCTGTAAAAGCAAAGAAAGCAGGCTGCATTAAGCTTCTGAGTCACAGTACATATAAATACCTTCCCGTTATTTATTTATACGCATTAAAGGAAGAGGTTTGTTCCAACAATTTAAAAACTTTATTTATATGTACAGGCCACTGTTTTGGCTGGGGTAGGCACACACCATCTGTGTAGGATCACACTGCAAGTTTGTGCAGGAGGATACAGTCTCTAGAGGGGCAGTGAATTGGCTTTAGATGCATAGATGTATTGACACAAGTGAATGCACATATACATGCACATGCAGTTCAGTCAGACAGTATTTAGAAATTGACCATTTTTTGTTGTGTTGGCTCTTGTGTTTGGCACTTTTCATGTGAGATTATTCACATCCACATCAGATGAACAGTGTGGGAGTCGTAGCCGTTCTTATCCACTGTCCTCCAGGAGACAGAAAGTGAACATAAAGTCAACATAAACTTAAAGGGCGGGTCCATTATGTCGATTTTTCTAGGTTTTTATATCATTCTGTAGCTTCCCAGTGGTGTTCCTTATGTATTCAAATCCAAACATTCACATTTTGGTCGAAGTGTGTCTGTTTTAGTGTCAAAATTTTATAGATATTCAGTTTACTGTCATAGAGGAGTAAAAAACCCTGAAAATATTCACACATTTAAGAAGCTGGAATTAGAGAATTTAAACATTTTTTTCTTAAAAAATTGCTCAAACTGATTAATTATCAAAATAGTTTGCGATTAATTTAATAGTAGACTAATAACTAATAACTAATTGATTAATCGTTACAGCTCTAATGTACATGCAACCCCACTTCAGAAAATCCGAGCTAAGCCTTTCAGTTAGGCTATTTATAAACTTAGCACAGCTAATTTTGACTCAGCAAGTAATAGCGTTCACGTTATTCATAACCTTATTGATTAGCTTACTTTGGTAACATACGTCACAGCTTTTTAATAACGGCTATGTGGGCATTTCCATTAGAAAGGTGGACCCGCTCTTTTAATATTGGTGTCAAATCCTTTGCATTCAATGACAACAGCAGACACCCTTGTTGCCTTTACTGGGAAAGCTCTGCCTGGCCTGTGCTGCAACTTTTTCTTGTTTTTGGGGCTTTCCGCCTTCAGTCTGGTCCTCAGCAGTTGAAACACATGATCTGTTGGATTGAGGTCAGGCCACTGACCAAGAACATTCCACTGTTTGGCCATGAAAAACTCAAACTTTGCCCTGATGCACTGCCCTAAAAAAAACCTATTAGTCCTTTACTGTTTACCCAGTATGGATGTGGACACGCTCAGCACTTAAACTTTATAGTGTTATTGTTTCATTTCGAATCCAATGTGCTGGAATCAAGCAAAAAATACAAAGTAAGAAGAACATCTGTCATAACACTTTCTGAAAGCAGTATACATGCAGCCAGCCCTCAGTAAAGCAGATCCATCTCTTCAACTGTAGAAGTGTAGCAACACACTTTTCCTACAGTCTTTTTCTGTTCACATTTCACAAGTGTTTTTGGTGATCAAACACAACAAAGGCCCTATGTTACTATGACCCGCTCACTCCCCGTGAGACACGTCTACTTTAAGGACAATTAATGCCGGATCCATCCACAGACGTGGTATTGATTGTCCCGCGGCTACACTCTCCTATTCATTAGCTGGTTCAATAAGAAATTAGTTATGTTGCAAATAGCCCTAGCACAAGCCATTATCATTAGGATTAACAATTAATAGAAGCAGGCTTTGAGGTGAGACGGACACTGCGAAGGAAGCCACAGGGCCAATGTGTTGGAAGACAGTGGGATGACTTTGAGCTTTAAATCCCCTTTTGTAAAAAAAAAAAAATGTGTGGAGACATATGCAATTATCTGGTGCGACATGAAGTGTTATACAAGGCTTTCAGAATAGTTTTATCTCTTAATAAATTAAATTAGAAACTGCAACCAGTGGGGAATAGCAACAGTGTAGTTGTATTGAACGCGGTGTAGACAGCATGTAGTCATGAATACTGATTTGAATCACCTTTTCACTTAGCATTTAATTACGCTTCAAGACACATCTGTGATTGACAATTAAAAGAGAGATCAATATCAGGCTGGGCCATGTTTGTGTTATGATGAGAATAGAAAGATAACATTTACACCATAAAACACTGAGGTATTCATTACCGCAATCAATCTGATAACAAAATCCATTTTTTTTATAGAATGTGCGTCCTTAAGATCTCTTTGAATGTATTAGGACGGATATACTCACATGTGGCTCACTGTTAACCAGCGCCTTGAACTCTGGGAGCTGTCGACTGCTTCGAAACTCCACCTTGGACGCGATGGACTTCACCACCAGTTTGATATGTGCGTAGTCCTTGACTGAGGAGAGGTTAAAGGCAAAAGGTCCCGGGCTGACCAGGCTGCTGAAGTGGTAGGGAGACGGCGTGAGGAGGAGACCCTTCTTGTCTCCCGTCAGGATGTACGAAGCCATGATGAGGAACATGACGGCGAGGCCGAACAGGAAGCTGTAGAGCCGGATCTTGCGGAAGCAGCCCAGGGTGCTCCAGCGCCTCGGCAGCTCCCGCTTCACCTCCAGGACCGCGAACAGGTTCATGGGCGTGTCGTCCACCTGCAGGAGCAACGGCCTCTTGCGGTAGTCGTCCGCCGCGGAGCCCAGCAGGCTGTATTTGTAGTCCATCTGCGTCATGGTGTCCCAGGTGTCACAGCTCAGACACAGGACGGCGTTATGGAGCGGGAGCCAACAGGACAGGAGGTTTTGGGACGGGGGAATGGCTGACAGTTGATATCCATGATGAGTTAGCGGAGACCAGCCCACCTCATCCTCTGAAGCCTGCCTATTAAGAAGAAAAAGACACTGACTCACTGTTTCATGCCTGGGCTGATGAGGCAACTTCTAAAACCTCAGATATATTTGATATAACCCTTTGTTTCCACCCACACTTTGTCTGTGTAGCTCAGGCTTCCTGTTTCACATTCACAAAAAGTTGCCTCAGATGCCCCAGAAATTTGATTGATGCAGTACTGTGACAAAGAATGAACTCATAGTCACATCCTGTTCAAAATGCTGACTTGCATTTGTGTATCTGCTTCCTTTGGGAACCAGGTCGCAAACAAGGCCAGGCACTGATTGAAATTCTTTCCATTTCAGTTTCAAATGTACATTTCATACCTCGAGAGCATATCATCAGAAAATCACAAAATAATGCCGCTTTGTGAAAGCAGTCAAACGATTAGATAGCCGGAGGGAATTTCACTTAAACCTCTGCAGTTTTGGCAATATCACCTCAGGCTGAACAAAAGAAAAATAACTGACAGTAGAGAGAAAAACGGTGACAGAAATGTGTCTGCTCTGAATATTGACGACTTAAATGCCACTGTGAAGTCATCCTGTAAACTTGCTTCATGGAAAATCTGACACAATTTTGATTCACTGTGACTAATAATTGAGTCACAATCACATTTTGCAGGGGTTAAACTAATTTCAGCGACTTCCTCTTATGCTTCCTGTTTTAATCAGACAGCACAGCAACGCCCTCCCCAACCTCCCGGCCCATCCTCCCGCCCTCCCCGTGCAACAATGTGGAGGGAGTGATAAGGACGAGGGATGCATTCAGCCTAGAAACTACGAGGCTGCTGCGTGTCAGACTCTCCTGGGGAGAGACACGAATATAAGAGATACCCCGGCCTGGACCGGAGAAGGGATTATATTATCAGAAAATGGTATTCCTCACTGTGAAGTCACATGGATCAACAGTCGCCCACAGATAAAAGGAGGGCCAATGTCTAAAGGGCGAAAGAATTGGGGATCTTTTAATGATAATGCTCCTGTAGCAGCAACGTGTTTTATCCTTGAGGCTTTCTTTGTGTCTGGAGCTGAGCCAACACGACGGCGGTGAATACAACACAGCACAATGACAAAGAGCCAACAGAGCCGAGGGTCTAGGACACTTCTCAGAGGATGAGTGGGATGTTCGGCTGACGCCTTGAAACTGCATGGATACAGGCCTGACGTTGACGTATGTTACACCTGCATTCGGCTCGCATACATCATAAGATAAGGGCCCTATGGAAGTGAGTCATCGCTCCTCCTCACCACGGCTGCTGATATTGTCTGCCCCCCAACCGCCTCCGCCGCCGCCCATCGCCCACACCCTTCGCACAACTCTGTATTCATGGAGCTCGCGGCAGAGCTGATAAGAGGATGGCTGGAGGAGCGCCTGCATACCTGCTCAAGCAATGTCATTTACCCCCAGCTGGGCCCTCGGCGTCACCCCCACAGCAACAGTCTCTCCAGGAGACAGGTGGGGAAATAACGAGCCCCGCTCTGGAAAGATGGATTTCCAGCCCTCGAGAAGTTGTCTGACGGCAACTTCAGTCAGTGAAAAAGAGAGCGCCGAAGAATAAAGGGCTCAATGCATGAACACAGTCAGATAATATTGTTTATTTTATGCCTCCACACCGGTCACTTTGACCTCATGTGCGTCCCATTCTCGTGATATCTCAGGAACACCGCGAGCAAATTTATTCGAATTTGGCACAATCGCCCACTTGGACTCATGGAAGAACTGATTAGATTTTGGTGGTCAAAGGTCACTGTGACCTCACAAAACAAGTGTTTGGCCATAAGTCAATACTTCATATGCTAATTATTACAATTTCACACAAATGTCTGACTGGATAAAATGATGAAGTGATGACATTTTAGACAGACAAGGATGCAAACTGTAACTTGACTAGTTGTCAGAGGCATACAAGCGCAAGCGATAACTGTAGATGCTTTGAGCCAGGAAATGAACCTAGCAGGATTATATTTAGTACTTTCCAAAAGAAATATATATATATATATATATATATATATATATATATATATACAGTATATATATATATATTATAGGGCTGTCAATTGATTAAAATATTTAATCGCAATTAATCCCATGATTAAATTAATTGCATATTTTACCTTAAAGGAAGATTTGTCAAACATTTAATACTCTTACCAACATGGGAGTGGGCAAATATGCTTTCTTTATGAAAATGTATGCATATATTAATTATTGGAAATTAATTAATAACACAAAACAAAGACAAATATTGTCCAGAAACCCTCACAGGTATTGCATTTAGCATAAAAAATATGCTCAAATCATAACATGGCAAACTGCAGCCCAACAGGCAACAACAGCTGTCAGTGTGTCAGTGTGCTGACTTGACTATGACTTGCCCCAAACTGCATGTGATTATCATAAAGTGGGCATGTCTGTAAAGGGGAGACTCGTGGGTACCCATAGAACCTATTTTCATTCACATATCTTGAGGTCAGAGGTCAAGGGACCCCTTTGAAAATGGCCATGACAGTTTTTCCTCCCCAAAATTTAACTAGTATGACATGGTTGGTATGGATTCTTTAGGTTTTCTAGTTTCATATGATTCCAGTATTTTCACTCTAGCTTTAAAACTGAGTACGCTACAACCTCCGAAAGATCAGCGGCCCGTCGGATTTTTAGGAGGTCAATTAAAAAACGCAAGATGCGTTAACGCTTTATTATCATGTTAACTTTGACAACCCTAATATATTTATATGGCGAGTGAGAGTAATTAGTTTTAAATTACAATATCTACTTCAATTAAAGTTTGCACGCCACAGATGGTGTATCAGTGCTTGTCTTGCACAAAAGTTCGCCATGACAAGCAGTCTTCATGTGCTTCTTGTTATATAAAACAGTCTGTAATTTCAACAAACGCTCAAATTTTCCCAAAGTGATGAAAGCTTAAAAAAAAACTAAGAGCTTTGCTTTTACCAGAAATGTAATTACTGCAGGTCAGATGTCCTGTTCCATCAAAGAGATGATGGACACACTGCGTAATCAAAGCACTAAAGTAGGATGACATTTTCAGGATTGCACATCAGTAACAAGCCCACTGTTTGCTATCGATAAGCATATGTGCTCATCTGTAGTCGTCGGGCCATTAGCACTTATTGACTCTCGGTGTCCTTCATCAAGGCTGAAGTCAATGAGGTGCTCATGCTAAAGGCTGTTTAATATTAAGGGAAGGAAGACGAGAGTACGAGGGTTAAAGATGGAGAGTGAGAGGTAAAAAAAGAAAAAAAAAGATGGACAGAAAGAGGAAAAAGAGGCCGTGTCATTGACGAGACAATGTCATCCTCAAGGGAACTCGCATCTAAATCAATCAGTCAGCTAACTGCAGCAGTGGGCGACTGGCAGCTTGACAGATCTGCACTATTCATAAAGCAAATACGTTGCTCCTGTCCATCAAACATGATGAAACAGCCTAACTAGAACAGAAATATGGCTGGAGGGCAGTGGACAAAGAGGACACAAGGTTGCATCATTTACCTTTTTCTGCTGTCAAACCTTCAAATAATAGTGAAAAAGTGAGGATTTGAACATTTTCCTCAATGAAGATGGACGCATTTATTTCTGCACCTCCAACACGGTTAAGTTCCTCTGACCACAGCTTGTAAGAGAAATTCGTAGCTATTTCTAATAAGGGTTTTATTGTAAGTAAGTAAGTTATTGCTTTATTGATGGATAATGCATTGTTTATCAATGCTTTATAGATGAGTAATAAGCATTATTAAGACAAACGTGAGTTGCCAGGTTGTGAAAACTCCCATTGGCTGGTGTATATCCTGTTCTAGCATGAAGTGCTTTGACTTTTCACTTATAATATAAGCAGTAGCTTCTGTATTACTATTAGAGCCTGACGATACTCAATTTTTGCTGCTGATATATTGGTCAATATTCATTTGTTGATGAGGATCCTTTAAATTTGGTTATCAAACTAATGTGACATTTTACATTTCAGAAACTTTTCAGTGCTCATTGTTGGCCTGTTATTATAATTTAAATGTTTTAACAAATTGTTAACCAGCCGATCTGATGGATTATTCTTGTGGAAAAAAAACTTAATTCATTTGCTATTTTTTTTGGCATATTAGCTTGTCAGGAAGAACGCTAAATAACACTCCAAAGTTATGCTAAATTTGGTGAGGAAAAACTGGCATGGCCCCTGGCAAAGGGTCCCTTGACCTCCGACCTCAAGAAATGTGAATGAAAACTCTGAGATGAACAGGTTGAAAACTGTATCTTTGAGAGATAGATAGATAGATGGATAAAACAGATGTTGACAAACATAATTTGCATAGTTTTTGCATAATGTGCAGTTGAAAAAAAGGTTATAAATTCCAATATATCTTATTGCAATAGTCAGCATATTGCTAAATGTTTAAAATCGCAATAAGTATCGTGATAATATAATCATATCATGGGGCCTCCGGTGATTCCCATCCATATCAGGTACAAATTATACACCCTTCATAAAGTATTCTTTATTAGAAACTGCTGCTAAGAAAGGAAATATCTCTAAGTTAGGGAGTCTGCAAGTCAGAAAGTTCCAAGTATGAATGTCATCTGACTGCAGAGCTCAAACACATTAACCACACAGATAACTCAAATTCATAATGATTGTAATTAACTTCAAAGACGCTGGCATCAGTGGTAATGGCCTGCATGCTGTGCTGATAGTTCCCTCCCTGTGTGGTGCAAATGGAATTGCCACGGCCTTAATAACTCATCAGGGGGAGACCTCTCCGTACTGTCTGGCCTGTCATTCACAGACGGATCAGTGAAACAGGCAATCAGGCAGATTTGTTTAAAGTCTGCCGTCTACGCCGCTCCGAGCTGTCCATCTCCGCTCTGGAAAAAAACAACCAATCTCACACACTGCCAGCTAATTGCCGTCCTCTTGTGTACCTTTTTTCTTCTCCGCCGAACAATTCCTTTCTTTGTGTTTATCGCTGTCAATGCACTATTATTGATGCAGTGTAGATGGACAGATTATCTTTTATTGTACTTTATAAAAGCGCCAATCGAAATCTATTGTTGTTAAGCGCCATTAAGCCATCTGTTGTAGCAAATTAAATCTCAAACTAGTTATATCGCAGCTTTTCTTGTGCTGTGGACGTGACAATTTGCTTGCTTTGGCATTGATTGTGGAGACAAAAAGTGGTGGCACAATCATACTAGACTTCACGTGCAGGGTAGGAAGGAATATTTCCTATTTTTCCTCTTCTGTCCGTGACTTGTGGTCATATAGGAATGATAAAAACACTCCACAGCCCCTTTAAACATTCATTCGTCAAACCACAGCGACGAATGATCATTATACCTGGCTGGAGAAGCAGTCTACTGTCCTACTTCCTCGGCTCTATGGTATTTCAAATGGAGGGAATTAATTGCGTGGCCTGCTGATGGGGCCCCTGAAATGCCCTTTTTTTGTTTTGATCCAAAGCAAAGCGCTGGCTCACTCACGCAGAGTACAGAGAACTCGCTGCTCCATATCATAGAATATTGTTAAAACATCTTAGTTATCCCCACAGACCTCCCTGTGTTGTTTTCTTCATCTTCGACTACTGGAGAAGATTAAAAGACCTTTTTTTTTCTATGGGCATAACACTAACCCATTTACAGAGGAACTCCGATGTTTCCTGCGTGTTTTCTCTTTGAAAAAGAACGGTGCAGGAAACTCTTGAAGACGCTCTTGAAGACACTCTGTAAGACGTTCCGCCTCAGTATATGTGGCCATCCTCAGAGGACCAGAAGACTTGTATGTCAGAGTATATTTTATTATTCATAGCTGTTTACATAGCATGACAGCTTAAACTTGACTTATCTGCACGGAGCAACAGGCAGATTAGAGGTTGTGTCGGAGACTGGGAAGCTGTGGGATTCTATATGAGGTTTTCCGCAGAGCGAGTCGATAAGTTCAAGCCAGTCTGATCCACATTTAAGCGAATAGTTGATGAAAAATGGTTAAATCCTCAAAGACAAATGAATCACTGGATAAACAATTTATAATCATGAGTTAAATTGGAGATACGTGGATGATGGAGGAGGAAATCAAGATGTTATTGGACAAAGAGTAAAGATATGCATACTCTCTGGATGTACAGTATACAATGCAAACACTACAGACAGGATGAGGTGCAGAGTAGGTTGTGTACTGACTGATAAACAAGAGAACACAGGCCGTCACGTGTTTCTGGACATTTGGAGGAAAGACGAGGAATAACTTTTCATAAGACATCATACAAACCGTTGTATGAGGAGACTTTGATCTTTAAAAGGGTGTACTTGCGGCTATATTATCATTATATCAGCGGCACAAAATGGTCTTAAAATGACAATAATATCGTTTATCGCAATTATTTCTGGAACAATATATCGTCCAACAAAATAAGTCATCGTGACAGGCCGCGGTTATCCCTGATTCATTGTGCAGGTGTGTAAAGTAACACACACACCTCGAGTGTTGCAGTGTTGCTTCCTCCCTATACAGACAGAAACATGACATATTCCTATTGACTGTGTGTCTGTGACAGTAGTACAAAACAGATGAATACAAGTGGAATGCGCACAGCATAAACAGCAATCTGCCGCTAGCTCGCCTTCACAACCACCGAGCCGGAGAAAAGAGAGGAGGCAAACAAGCTCTGTAATTTCGCTCCATTCAAAGGTGTGGAGGAATACAAAAAAACACGAGCACAGAATGACGGAGTGGACTGAAAACCCTGCGATGAAGAGACTTGAGAGACCTTGAGAATAGAATAGCACATTCTGTCCACAGAGTCCTTGTGTGCAGCTGCCCAGGAGTACTCTCGACCTACTCTCACACACTGATTTCAGCCATCCACTGTCACACTGAAGAAGCAGTTTGTCATTCAGGAACAAGCCATTTCCCCTTTAGGACCACTTACAGATCCTCCAAAGCAAATAAGCAAAAAAACTGAAGAACAGAGTAAACTGCTAATGAGTTCAGATTGTAAGCAGAATATCAGTACCGCTGGCTGTTTTTTCTACACAAATAGCTGATGAGCTGATTGTAAAAGCCAACACTAGCTGAAGGGCTGTAAACACGCATTTAATACGTTCTCTTCTGAGAAACAATCTGCTGCTCATCCTCTTTACCATGACCTTTTAAGATTTCCATGAGAACGGGAAGTGGATTTTGGTTGACGTCCACCAAAAACACAGGAAGCACTGTCGGGCAAGAGCGTGATAGGAGCAGTCAGAAAGGAGAACAACAAGGGTGTCATCGCTGTGTCAGCTGGAGAAAGATGTTTTTCCACCAGGCCACTCACAATAATTAAAGTTCAGCATGAGGCCACTGCAAGGGTGGTACAGCCATGAGAACGAGCCTGACATGTGACACCGAAAGCAAGCCTTGTGATTGGTTAAAGTGGCCCGATGATAAATAGCTGCTGATGACTTTGACACTGCCTCCTCCAGTATCGAGGCTATTTTAATTTGCCAGGGGGATCTTAAAGGGACAGGACGTCTCTCCGTAAACTGTAGATAGGTGTCATATGTTATAAAGATCCTTGAGATTTCAGTCCTGGATGATCTGGTGATACCTGTGGTTACCGTGGTAACAGCCAGTGTGGTTTAATACTACTTGAGCAGCCGCTTTGGCAGAAGAGCAACAGAAGAGCAGCTGGTATATCTGTTTACAGTGCAACCAAACAATCTGGACACTGTGAAGTTACCTTGTTGAGGAGTTGGAGGTGTCATCTGCCAACTCTTCATCTAAAGGCTGTCACACCTGCAGCGTTTTTTTTCATGCAATTAATTTGCACGTCACTATATATTTTTCTTTAACTGTTTTTGTCATGAATACTTTCATACAGAATGCTAATATTTTGCAGCGAAAAAGCAACGTAATCAAGACCAGATCCAGTTCATCTGTTCTTACCTTTCACAATAAAAGTCCTAGACATATAAAATTCGGAGAGTATTTCATATTTTCATGACGTTTATTTGTCACGCCCTTGGTGTGTAAATGCCTTAACAGCTCGCTGTAGCTGCTTTTTGTTCCATATACTCGCTCCCAAATCTGAAAAATAATCTGCTCATTAAAAAAATTAAGAAAATAATCGTCATCTTGTTTTGTAGTTACATTTTTGACGAACAATTGTGGTTAGCACAGTGACAGTTACAGTGCGTTTCCTGTGGCCGCTTCGACATTCGAACGCTTTTATTGCAAAGTAGGAAGTGAACGTAGGAAATGTTCGGTTTGCATTAGAAGTAACTTGATATAGAAAGTGGACAAACAGTGAGGTTGTTATTAGTGAGATCAAATTAAACTGGATTACATGCGTGTATCGTTTCCTCTGGATCCCTTGTCCATGTGAAGGTAATCTTAAGCCTAGGCTGTCTAAACAAAGGCTCAAACATAGGCGCTACATGACCAGTGAAAACTGAGAAAAAGTGCTGTCCTATTCCCTTTTGCTCAAACTGTAGAAAACCAACAACACCTAGATTGCACTGGGCTCGTTGCCGCCAGCGCCACTCCCAGGCCGCTCCTACTGGATAGGCTTGACCAGAGCTGGTGATAACTTTGACTAGATTTTATTGCCTCCCACAAACCCAAAAGTTATGTTTCCTGCTCCAAGAAGATATTGATCACTGCAGTTTACAGTACATGAGGTCCTCTTGTGATGAGGACATCTAAAAAAAAAATGCTTCAATAATAGAAAGTAAAGAGAACAATGGTGAGAAATCACAAACGGACAGCTGGTTAAACAGCCAGAGCGCCCACGAAAGGGTTAAACTCTGGTGTGCTCGATTGTTAACCAGATTTTTTTTTTTTCAATCATCAAAATAAATACTCATAATATGATAAAAACAAAAATTACGAGCCTTAACTGTGGAGTATCTATTTAAATAAATGAAATCAATTGGAAAAGGCATCATTGGTGGTAGTAAATGAAGCGAGAACCAAAGCAAGCTACTGAAGCATGAAATTACTCCTTACAATCGCTCGGGAGTACAAGAGAAACATCTGGAAATAGGATTGCGTTGGGCTACACTGTACCACAAAGCCCCCTTATAATAGAGCGAGCAGGAGCCCCTATGACCTGTCAAATATGCCACTTCTGTCTTCAGCGCCCCCCCCCCCAGGGGGCTGCACCCCCATCTAATCATGTAAATCACCACCACAAGAGAAGATCAGTATTCAGTGTGGCTCCGAGTGGATTCATTTGTCATATTACCCAGGGAGAAGTCATCCATCACATTCCTGCAGATCACACACGCTGTTGACCAAAGATCAGAATCTAGTCTCCAGGAAGTCAGGCAGCAGGGCCCCCCCTGGAGACCAGAGGACCTGACCGCGAACTGACCCGACGAGCCGCAGGGTCAAATTATCAACACAGCCTTCGGACACTTCCACCGCTGCGGAGGGTGGCGAGAAATGTGGCCTCTGCCCTGGATTCATAACTGACGCTCAGCTGGGATCTCAGGCGGGAGTCCCAGTTCAGCACTTTTCTTCTATCTTATCTTTTATTCATTATTTTAATTTCACAGGCAGCCTCCCACAGCTTGGGATCCTTCTGAGGTGGATAAATACTTATGATGGTGTCATTAAAAAGCGCAGAAAAAAACAATGGCTGCTATTTAAATTATTGATTGCGGTAAATGGATACGTTATGGAGAGCATTGGGCGCTCTGGTCTCTACACAGAACACATACAGTGAGGTTAAATTGGGACAGAAAATGATTATGTAGAGATAAGAGAAAAGGTGAAAGTTTACGTGTCTTATCTGCTACTTTAAATCAAACTCTGAATAAAAAATGGTAATTTTATTTGAAGAGGTGCATCCTTAACACAATAAACAATCAAGGATTTCTTGTGTGAATGAATAGGAGCTTCAAGTTTGAGGGGCATATGCAAAACAGTGCTGTGTTCGCACAGCAGCTTCCGATGAATAATGTATCAGGATGAACTTGGATGTGATGTGTCTGTAACTTATTATCTAACTTTAGAAAATTTTATACCCCGATGAATTCAAATAATTCTGGAGACATCCTTGTGTGTATTTCCATATTTTTCCCTGCTACTGTTGGAGATTATAAGATCTTTCTAGCAGTGATCTTCCAGTCACTTTTCTCCATTTTTATCTTTTGTCTTTCTGTGTCAGCGGTCAGATGTGATTTTTTTTTCTCTCTCTTGATTATAATTTTTGTTTGTGAAATATTAATCTGTCTTGCTGACAGATTTTGAGATGTGGGTTGAAATAAAAGACACAGGCGAGACGGAATTAAATAATGCTGACTGACGGAGGAAACTTATTTTTAAGTAAGTTGTGTGGAAAGTGAAGGGAGAAGTCGTGAAATACCACTTCGATTCATGGACGCTGAGTGCTGCGTGGGAGGATTGGATGTTTTTGGGATTTGTGAAATATGTGCCAATCGGTTTCTCATCCCCTTAAGGTCCATCTCTCGTGTTTAAAATCGCCAATAATGTGGGTGGCGAGTTACTGTAGTCCTGAAACATTTATATCGAGCACCCTTTGGCAACTCAGCCTCAGATCTGTTTTCCTAGAAGGTGGATATAAGAAACGAGGCTTCCCACAGATAGTCCGACTAAAAAGTGAAAGTGTCAATTTTGGGATTACATTAAAGAATAGTGTGCAACATTTAGGGTGATCTATTGGCAGAAATGGAATATGATATTAATTAGTATGTTTTCTTTAAGGATGTCACGAGAACTGATACTTAGGTACTAAGTCGATGCCAAAATTATAAGAACCTGATGGTACTCGTGGTACCTTTAGGGCTCGATACTAACTGTGTCCCAGAGAAGATAGAACATTTTGTAAACTCACTATCGACATATCCGGGGCGCCAAGCTCTACCTATGATAGGGTACTTTACCGCTGGAACGGCCAGTTGAGTGGAGCAGTGTCCTCGTTGGACCTGGTGTACATGTACTGCTGGATTTAACATTATAGACACGACCACTGACTATTAATATAACAATTTAGCCACAAATTCACAGACTGACCATACACGGCCCAGACATATACTCGGTTTTGACCGAGTCTTGTTTACTGATGAAAATAAGAGAGAAACACAAAAATACTGGAGACAACAGTGAAACAATTGATGCTAGAATTTGGCCTTTTACCTAATCTGACTTCTTCCTCCAGACAACCACCTAGTCATTTGTTCGACACTCTACCAACACCTGCTCCTGCTCACCTCCTCTCTCTCTTTATGAGACCTGACAGGCAGCCTCTCTACATGTGGACCAAAGTTCAATCTACTGTTAATCTTCCTTTTTGACAAGAAGCAGACAGAGCTGGGGGGGGAAAGCAGTTGGTAATTAATCCAATGGGAATGTTTACTGTTTCCAGTGGAATGCCTCTGAACCCACAATGGCTCCGATCCAAATCGGCTTACAGAAAATTTAGGGCAAAAACCGTAACACTTAAGACAAGTAAAACAAGAAGAAATGTCGTGGCTAGGTCTTTCAAGTCTATATTTACAATTTAAACAACATTGTAGTTGTAGGGTATTTTTCCATCCACATGATGTTGCCCATTGACACTCTGGACATTTGTAGGACACATCTGTAAACACTGTGCTCTGGAATCACACTGAGCTTCAAGTTGGTAAACCGCTACTAAAATGTGCCTTTATAGCACATCTGTGCAACATCTAAATACAGTAAGAATTCTGGTAAACTCAATGGGACTATCATGAGAGCCAATAAAGTGGAGAAATTGGAAACATAGATCCAAGTGCTCAGAAGTGTGTTGATCCCAAAGGAAGTCGGCGTGAACATAAAAGAGTGGCTAAAAAACATCAAACATGTGTGACTAATCCTGGAAAAAAAACAATCTAATTTTCATCTAATTTTGTTTCTGCTTCTCTATTCTGTTTACATTTTACAACCCTTTAAATGTATCTTACAATCATGGTCTTGACCCCCATGTTGGAGACCACTGTTTTACCAGTGGGCTACCTCCAGGTTTGAAAAGTGAAGCCAATGCTGAAGTGCCTTAAACTTGCATTCTTTCTAACAGCCAGCAGGGGGCGACTCCTCTGGTTGCAAAAAGAAGTCTGATTGTATAGAAGTCTATGAGAAAATGAGCCTACTTCTCACTTGATTTATTACCTCAGTAAACGTTGTAAACATGAGTTTATGGTTTCAATCACTAGTTTCAAGTCTTCTTCAATACAGCATGATGTTCATTTAGTACATTATGGTCCCATTTAGAGTCAAATAGACCATAAAGCAGGGTATGCTTTAAGGCGTGGCTATCTTGTGATTGACAGGTTGCTACCACGCGGTTGTCCAGTCTGAGAGTTGTTCCAAAGCCGTCCCAAAGCGACATCCAAAAAACCGAGATGTCGACGGCCAAAAAGCCGAACTCGAAGCTTAAAAACGGCAGTCCAAAAACCAATGGTGACGTCAAGGTGTCTACATCCACTTCTTATATACAGTCTATGGGTTTTCCGCAGTAAGAAGAAACTACATGAAAACTTAGTTGCAGTTTGGAGTTCTTCTGATTGGTTTTCTGAAGGTTTTTCAACACAAAGAGGAAGACGTAATCCATCAAATGTCAAACTGAAAGTCATCAGTAGAGGAGATGGGAGGTTTTCACCTGTCAGTGCTGACATTATTCCCAATGGTGACTTATTATTCAGGGGCTCTGGCTTGGGAAATTCAATTTAAATCATAAGTTAATTGTCTTAAATCTATCACACTTAAGCCTAATTACCAAACAGTTTACAGCTTGTTAGCAGTCGGAGTTGTGATTATATGAAATTCCCGAAGTACGTGTCACTCCTAACGTAATAGTTGAAGTTAACACAATGGCTGTGAGATGAATTTGTAACGTTGTAGAGGTGTTATTAGTCTTTCATTTATCATTCGCTAATGTTGCTTTCATTAATCAGAATGAAAGGGACGCTTGGGAGGTTTCGTGTTGCTTATCATTGTCCTCAGTAGACACATATATTCAGTTGTTATTGCCCAGTAGACAGAAGATGATGATGATGGCACCCTGGACTCATATCAGATGAAGTCATTGAGGGCTTGACGGCTAAGTAAGGAAACTAAGAGGAGCTCATTTGTTAAATCAAATGAAGCTTGAGAGAAACTTTCTTTTCCAGTTGAGCTGTTTCTCTGCTTTTTCTCAACATCAAATAAACGTGTTTACTTGTGACTAACGCTGGAGTATCTCCCAAAAAACAAACCGCAATCTTTGTCAAATCCTGTTTATTCCAGGAGGCGCAATCAGAGAAATTCAGCTTTTCTCTGCAGATACAACATGGAAGGCTGTTGACGCCCAGCAACTGCAAAACAAAGTTGCTAAAGACTACATTTCTATCCGTGACTGCGATGAGGAGAAAGCTCCACGGGCTGTGATGTTTTCAGAGCAGCTTCCTGTCTTAATTCCCTGCTTTCTTAAGGTTCTGCCGGAGACGTATAGTAATCCTGTGCAGTAGCGTTTCACACCTAGTTAACAGTCAAGAGTTTCATCTCTAACAGCGCTGAGCCTCCTGCCAGATATGGGATATGTGCGCGGATTGAGCGTTAGCCTATGACTGCCAAGAAAACGTGCGAATTAACAAAACGTAGGCTATTACTGAGTCGACTGGCTTACCGCTCTGCCGCTCGGGAGCGAGCCTGATGCAAACAGTTTTAGAGAGGCTACTCGGGGGCATCCCAACGGATCCATAATATCAACTTGGCATGTGGATTTTCAACTTATAAGATGCTTTGCTTTATCTTCTCCCTGCTACATTATACATGCGACTCCACAATAATGAAGGCTTGGACAAATTCAGCGGGCTTAACGGACAGGCAGACAGGTTAATTCTCCAAATTGAGGGTGAGCATAAAGAGGTCTCCTTTTTAATACCGAGGATTAATTGCGTGGCATCCTATTTTTTTAAGGTTGCCATCTCTCTCACATAAGGATCACTTGGCACTGTAATTTGAGTGTGAGGTTTAGCATAAATCACAATAATACACGTGTCCTGTTCAGTATGCTCTGGAAGTAGATTGTAGCAAGAAAAACAGTTTAATCACAACTCTACCTGCATGGCCACGTCCTGATAAATGGAGGGAGGAGGGAGGGGGATAGATGCTCCAACTACAACAACACATCCATCTTGCAAAGTGTAAAAAATCCTCCGGTTCGCCAAAGGTTCATACTGGCAGCGGCTGCCTGCACAGATATAAAACTCCAGCTCCAAATTAACTTGGCAGGGATAATCCCACAAAATGATAGCTCCGGCAATGAGAATAACATTTGTACAAATTCCTCGTGACCCGGTCCAGGTCGGAGTGCGTCTCCTTGCTGCCAAGTAAGCTTGACAAAAATGCAAACAGCCCTGCAGGTGCGTCTGACGCTTCTGCTGGACATTTCGAGGCCGTCTGGTAAACGGAACTCGATGTTGACCTTTGAACTCAAACAGACGTGCAGCTAGGTGGCAAGTGCATGTTGTTTACCAGCCTGAGCTCTTGCTGTGGTGAAATTAGCCCCAGGGCTGCCACTATTGCTGCTGCTGCTGCTGCTGCTGCTGCTTGCACTCACAACCATACAGTACATTCTGTTACACTACTTGGAAGATGGAGTAGGAATTGAACTTGTCTGCAGTTCAGTGATGAGATGAAATTATCAGGAACAATCTCAATGGTTTGTAGGTCATTCAAAAAAGAAATGGCTGAGGTATTGAAAGGTTTCACAGTTGCTCATTTAAAAGGAGTAGCTGGAGGTAATTGGAAAATGAACACATCTCTCCCCGGCGCTGTGTATTGTTGAGGTCCCCACAGGTCTGTGTTGAGGCCCATTAGAGTGACATCTGGAAGACAGATACTGTCTACAAACACACACACATACACACACACACACACACACACACACACAACCACTATACTGGGTCTTTCTGCTAACCTAAGGGATTCCATGGCAACACATGAAAGCATCCATGAGCCAGTGGCAGCGTAAATATAGTGTATATATTACGTCAAGAACGCTGACACACTGACAGCTGTTGTTGCCTTTTGGGCTGCAGTTTGCCATGTTATGATTTGAGCACATTTTTTTATGCTAAATGCAGTACCTGTGAGGGTTTCTGGACAATATTTGTCAATGTTTTGCGTTGTTAATTGATTTCCAATAATAAATATGTACATACATTTGCATAAAGCAAGCATATTTGCTCGATCCCATGTTGATAAGAGTGTTAGATACTTGACAAATCTCCCTTTAAGGTACATTTTGAACAGATAAAAAATGTGATTCATTTGCAATTAATCATGATTATCTATGGACACTCTTGTGATTAAATATTTTAATCGATTGACAGTCCTAATTTAAACTGAACTACGCACTGGAGTGCATAATCGACAACTAATTTGCCTTTTCTTCCCATTTTATTCTCTTTTTCCTGCCAGAAGGTTTTGTGAGTCATAAACATCCCTCATTTACCAACATGTCAATCGTTACAAAATTGACTCATATCAGTGTTTTCTGACCTGCCACCAACTAAAAGTACTTGGTTAGGGTTAGGGAAAGATCAAGGTCATGGCTGAAAGAAACTAACGTTGACTTTTGGTAGGAATTCAAACTACACTCTTCCCGTCTATGCCAACCTCGTCTCTTAGTATGAGTCCTCTTGCTGCAGACAACGCCTTCGGGGCATGTGGGGGTGAAGTCAGTTTTAACTAGGGGTTTTCACAGTCTGACTCGTCTGTTTGTTAAGATTTGACTGAGTTATGACTCTTAAAAGGAGTATGAATTTTGACGCAAATTGCAGCAATTGGGTGCTAAGAGTTTTAAAGTATCTCAATTGCCCTTCACGTCAAGCAGCACCCCCTATTTTCTACAAACTTCAGTGAAAGCAAAAATCAATTAACCTTAACTATTCATTATTTTCCACACATTTTAATGCTAATAATGAAGAGATAAGACCAGTGATGTATTTAGTAAACAGGGATATTTACATAATTGTAAACACACATTTTTCTCTGCATAAGTAATATCATCCCCGCACCACCACGCAGTCTCATAAATCAAACAACTAGCTGCAAAAGGGGGCCGTTCTCATTCGCCAGACTCCATCTATACAGCACAACTGGGTACAGATGGTGAGGGAAATAAAAGCCTGTTTAGTTTCCCATGCGTCATTAATACAAGCAATGACCCCCAACTTGGCAGCGGCACACGGCAACTGAGGGACGCCAGATTTACCTTCTTACTCAGCACCTCAAAGCCCCGTGCAGTGTCTCCTATTATCACAGAAAAGTGTCCTACAGATATGTAAATAACAAGTCACACACATGTGCAAAGTCACACACACGTGTAAAGTCACACGCTTTTTGAAAACATGTTGGTTTTCATGTGTGAGGTGTTGTGTTCTCACGCAGTGTATCCTCATACAACATTCTGTATGATATCTTACGAAAGTTAATCCTCATTTTTCGTGTGTTTTCCTACAAATGTCCAGCAACATGTGTCAATTTCCGCATGTTACATGAATACAGTCTTTTCAAAATAATATTCCGTCTTCACGGGAAACAATTTAGTTAGGTTTAGGCAACAAAACTACTTAGTAAGGTTTAGGAAAAGATCATTGTTTGGGTTAAAATAACTATGGAGGTGGTGTTACTTAAGTCAGAAGTTACGTGATAAATAAGTCAATGTTTGGGTTAAAATAACTGCTGAAATGGCGTAACTTAAGTAAGTTACGTGACAAATAAATCAACGTTGACTTCTGGTTTCACACGGGACATGAGCAGCGGTCTCCCGGGTGAAAGTCAGGTGTTTTTAGACCAACACAGCCACCTCGACCTCCTCCCTACACGGCGTTTGCCGCTCTTAATACTGGTTCACGATTATGTGGATTACATACGAACTGATTTTGCTTGATAAGAATTACAGTGCATTACTTTTCATAGGTATAGTTACAAATGGTGTATGAGAGAAGCCTGTCTCACATGATATGTTGCAAGTATTGCTTCATATCCAGTATGAAAAAGTGTTTTTTTGTAATTTTTACCTTTTTAATTGTATAATATCACAAGTTGGAAATGTAACATGTGTGCACCTGAAAACCACCAGATGTGGTTTGAATTTGCAGGCAGATGTTTATGTGTTACATTTTAAAGGGATTTATGACTTATAAATGTCTCAAGTACAGCCTATAGTGACAGTAAGACCAGTTAAAGTGACTCTTAAAGACCTTACAGACTATGACAAGACAAGATTGAAGCATGCAAGATGTTGCCACTCTTCCTCCTTGTTTACAGGAGCCAATAACACCAGAGAAAAAAACTTCCATGGAAGTCATTCACGAGATAAAGCAGATTAATGTCTGTCAGCATGTTGGCTTAATCACCGGAAGCTCATCAATCACAGTGACAAATGGCCTCGGACCGCTGCTTCAATCAGACAGCATCTTCTGGGCCGCTCCTCCACAGCTACATAAATCCTGCCCGCTGATCCATTACTCTCATCAGGAATACATAACATAACTTCATTGGAGGATCCATCCATCACCGGGCTCCTGCGTGCGCCATTATTTTCAAAGTCCAACTTCTGCACTCAAGCACAGTCGGAAAAGGCAGCCGGATACGGTCTCCACGACAGATCATTCAGTCTAAAACTGGAGCCGTGCTGTCACTTCCATGCGAGCTCACGGAAAACAGCAGTCTGTCTATGAAACATTTATGCAACAAAGGGTTACTGGTGACAGCAGTGAAGCTAAAGATGGCATCTTTAAGAGCTGACATGTTTTGATAGGCTGCTGAGCAGCCCAGGACTTTACTTTAAATAGAAACACTGGTATCTGACAGTTTGTTTACGTTGATGCAAAGACTCAATCTGCATACTGATGAGGTAGAAGTATGTATGTTTCAGGATGTGAAGTGTTCAGTTTGTTAACCATCAACCATAAATCTCTAGTAATAGACGAGCAAGCAACTATTATTTTTCACATTGATTAGTCTGTCAATTGGTTGTTTTTCTTTTTGATTAATCGTTTAATCTGTATAGAATATATCAAAAAGATAATGAAAAATGCTCATCACAATTTCCCAGAGCCCAAGGTGACTTCTTCAAATTGCTTGTTTTGTGCGACTAACTGTCTAAAACCCCCAAATATTCCATTTCTAATGATATATAACATCAAAAAAACAGCAAATCCTCACATTTGGAGGAGCTGGAACCAATGAATGCTTGGCATCTTTGGTTGATAAATGACTCATAACTGTTAACCAGTTATGACAGAAATGTTGTCAATTAAGCACTGAAGGACTACGGAGAGGTAAAATATCAAAACATGCCCAAACACAAACAGCAAGGCTACAGAATGGTACCATTTATGAATGTATGTCATAACAGTGGTATATGGGTATTACACCACGGCTATGAACCAATCAGATTGCTTGATTTGAGCCACCCGTTTTATAAAGACCTTTAGAGTACATCCTATTTGAAGAACAGTCAGCTGACCCTGTTATGTGTTGCCTGCATACACGTGCATTGAGGGTCCATATGGACAGCCTGCGTGCCCTGTGCCCCAGAGGAGCCCTATGGAGCGGCTCCCCGCGGCCCCTGACGCACACTTGACACTAACCTTCCTGCAGCAGAGACTGAAATAAAAGACCCCTAAAAGAGAGGTCAAATGCTTCATTTGAGAAACACAGAATGCTGCTTCAGGCTCTCAGGCTGAAAACGGAGATGTATCTCACAGAAGGGGAAAAAAAAAAAAAAAAAAGGTGTTGGAGTTATCAGAGCAGGGCCAGAATGTGTGAGTCACTGGGAAAACGAGGGCTATCTAAAGGACCGGTCAGAGGGTTTTTTTGGGGGGAATGAGACACTGAGGCTCTGGGACAGTCGGTTGTCCCCCGTCTGGTGCAAAATGTCCCAGACGAGCCTGCGTTCTCACAAAAGACAAAGTGGAGCAAAAGGAAGTTGGCAGCAAGTCACACAGCACAGTGTTTATCATTGCTTCTGGGTTGTTTTTTTTATGAATCATAACAGACACAAATATGAATCTATTTCCTATTATGCAAATTTCCTCAGATTTATAGGTGACGATAAAAGCAGCACCTTTCCTTTTGAAAATTAAAACGGTGCGAATAAACAAGAGCACCGGCGTGTTAAATCTGGATGGCAGAACAATTCACACAAAAAGTCTTCATTTGGACCTCAAATGTCTCGGCTAATAAAAGCCGCTCCGCTGCACAGAATCCACTGTGTGTGTTTCGCAAATTAATGTAACAAAACACGGGAACAAGACGGTTCAAATAATGCCAGCCAATTCCCAGAAGCACCCCCCGCTCCCCAAAAAAACACACAAAGCTTTGAAGTGTTTCATTTTCTGGGCTCAAACTAATCCAATGTGTGGTTCTACATTTGTCCAAACATGAGGATATGTTTTATCACTGTCAGCGTCTAATGACCTCCGTGAATCTGAAAAGGGCAGCAGCTCTGTGCATGTTTGCTGCCACACGCTCCCCAGTTTGCATGATGAAGTGGCTTTAAAAAGGCCATTTAAATTGAATTCCCCGAGATTCCCTCAGCCATTTCAATCGAGTTCCCGTCCCTTTGGAAATCTCCAGCAAAGATTTCAATAACAAAGGCATCCTCTTTTTGTCTGTATCGCAATAATTAAGAGTCTACAGCTGGTCTATCGCTGAGAGACGCATCACTGGAATCTCTAATGATTAAACCAAATGATGAAAATTCAACCTAAACGCTGCGTTTCCTGCTGTGATCACATTCACATGCAATCAAAGTCTGCTTCAAAAGACTAAAATCTGCCTTCTCATAATTGATAGAAGAGTTATGACATACACAGCCCATTATTCATCCTGTCTCTTTTTGCATGCTCTTTATTATGTTGCACAAAGCCCTGTTTCACATGCAGATTTGACAACATGTGGCAGCGTGATTCATTGTTTATTTACTTTAAGTTCTTTTAAATGAATACTTCATCAGCGCGAAGTTAACGCTGCATCTAAATCAAGAACGATCAGACGGAAATATTACAGCTCAACTTATCTCGGACAGAGTAATTCATCAAAGTGCTCCAGTCGCTCGGCTGAAATCTGCGGTGGGAGAGATGAAATGGGCTCAAACAAACACCGAGTGCCTGCCAGGAGCCACGCACACTACACCCAGTCGTGGCATTTAAATCATTCTAATCATCCATCCCACTCGCTGTGTAATAATATATTGCAGCGAGAAAGAGAATCCCCCCACCGCATTTACGACGCCCACGACTCTCAGCTTCCCACACAGACTCTGTGTCAACTTGTAAGCAAACTGATACACACTTCGACATGGCACACACACCGAGTGTATATGTCTAGCAATGCCATGTAAACAATATACGTGTATCATTATGAAATATGTGCTTTAAAACTGTAAAGTGCTCTTTATTTCAGATTATTAGTAGGGCTGTCAAAGTTAACACGTTAAATATCGCGTTAATGCAAATTAATTTTAATACCACTAATTTCTTTATGGCCATTTTCAAAGGGGTCCCTTGACCTTTGACCTCAAGATATGTGAATGAAAATGGGTTCTATGGGTACCCATAGAACTCCCCTTTACTGACATGCCCACTTTATGATAATCACATGCAGTTTTGGAGCAAGTCATGGTCAAGTCAGCACACTGACACACTGACAAATATTTGTCATTATTTTGTGTTGATAATTGATTTCCAATAATAAATATATACATAAAGCAGCATATTTGCCCACTCCCATGTTGATAAGAGTATTAAATACTTGACAAATCTCCCTTTAA
>CAKAOI010049986.1:0-12121 GCA_916701655.1 Sebastiscus albofasciatus
CGGCCTGAAGACATATATGTGGTATTATGCGTGATAGTCATAGCGCCCCCTACAGGAAACAGGAAGTTGTTGTAAATTGACTATACATTGTCCAATCATCCCCAAAGTTGACATGATTTATAAGGGTGCAGGCCTGTGTGCAGTTTCCGACTTTCACGGGAATGGACGACAGCGGATACCCCTACGTGCGCGTTCCCCAGACGTGCGCGTTCCCCAAACGTGCCCGCAGGGGCGAGGGCCCGTTCATCGCTGCTTGCAGCTTTAATTGCATTTATTTCTGCCGTCCAGACTCTCCGCTCCTCTGTATGAGTCTGACAAGCCCCATCTCATGCACAGTTAAAGAACACAACATGGAGAATAAATACCGTCATACTATGGCATGACGGAAATGTAGGATTTCTTCTTTGTGCAGGATAGCTAAACTAGTGCAACGGAGTTATTTTTAACATTCCCAATCGCATCTTGTCATTTAACGTGGTATGGTAGACTAGAGCAGTTGTTTTGAGCTTCCCCCTCATGTCTAGGCTGGGAGCTGGAGGCATGAATAAACCCAGCAGTCTCGGTTAAGCTGTAACAACAACTGACAGTCTTCGCCTGCAGCTTCCTACAGGGCTCAACACTCAGGTGCATTTACTACACCTGCCTTCAAGAACCTCTGAGTGAAGCAGAGACTCCAGCCTCGAAACATCAGGCCTGTTTCACTGCCTGCACAGAGAGCGAAAGAGAGGAAAGAAAAATCTTGTTATCTGTTAACAGCAGTCTTATCTTGATGTCCTGCTGTAGTGTCTCCCCCACACAGAGGACAGGAAGGGACTGTCTGTGTTGTTACACTTTAACAAAGACCTCATTCTGCCTGGACGGGAGTGCTTTGGACAGCATGAGAGGGTTTAGAGATAAATGCATTTGAAAAGGAATTGATGTTTTAGCAGTTATTACAAAGTACTTTGTCAATGCGCCATTTTTGTCCTCGGGGAGCTTTCAGCTGCAATCTGATATGTTTTCGCTGAAATAGGCTGTGTTGGTTCTTTAGCTTTTGATGTCACACTCTGGGCATACAACACATATAGGTCTGTATTTTCTACCAATGTCCAGAAGTCCACCATCATGCAATGTCCTTCAGGCAGGGGACCTAATTTTAGAGCAGAGGTAACTAGAGGTAACTGCGTGAGCAAGGCAGACTCATTGACTGCCTCGCAGCCAATCTAGCTGACAGCCACACATGCCTCTGCACTACATGGGAAACAGGTTACTGTGTAAATCTAGCACAGGCAGAGGTAATATCTTAATCTGGAGGAGCTGGCCTTCTGCGTTCTACACAAAACATGAGAAAATCAGCTGTAACGCTGACTCACATCATAGCAATTTTTAACCAGCAAACTAACTCAGATTCATGGAAATATGTCAGATAGATAATTTATCAACTGAAATAAGTTACCATTTCATTGTTTATTTTCCATCTTTCTAAGGTAATGTAGATTTTGGTAAGTCAGTTCAAAGTAGGGCTGTCAATGGACTAAAATATTTAATTGTGATTAATCGCATGACTATCCATAGTTTTTGCCCATCGCAAATTAATGACATATTTTTGTATCTGTTCAAAATGTACCTTAAAGGGTATTGTCCAGAAACCCTCACAGGTACTGCATTTAACAAAAAAAAATATGCTCAAATCATAACATGACTAACTGCAGCCCAACAGGCAACAACAGCTATCAGTGTGTCAGTGTGCTGACTTGACTATGACTTGCCCCAAACTGCATGTAATTATCATAAAGTGGGCATGTTTGTAAAGGGGAGACTTGTGGGTACCCACAGAACCCATTTTCATTCACATATCTTGAGGTCAGAGCTAAAATTTAGCCTAACTTTGTAGCAACAAGCTAGTATGACATGGTTGGAACTAAATGGATTCCTTAGGTTTTCTAGTTTCATATGATGCCAGTATCTTCACACCTGCTATAACCTCAAGTTGTGTTGAAGACATTAGTGGAATTAAAATTAATTTGCGCTAACGCGTTATTATTGCGTTAACTTTGACAGCCCTGGTTCTAAGTTATTTCAAATGATGGTCACGGTCTCTCAGACTTAAAAATATGATGCACTCTAAAGAAATAAGGGAGGAACCCAGGAATTCACTGGGAGGCATTTACTGTATGTTTGAATTCCTGATACTTTTATACTTGCCTCTGTCTGCAGTCTGGCCTCACACCTTAATCCCTCTAGTGGTTTGGCAGTGAGCCATAAGAGTCTTTACCTCTCCATTGGTGTTTACATACAGTTGGTGTATATATGACTAGATTTACCACCTAAGCACCATTTTCAAGACAATGTTGATTTAAAAAAAGTCTTCAGTTGACTGAACCAAGATACCAGAGTTGTGAGTGTCAGTGATGTGTTTCAGATGCTATGAGGAAGTCATTTCTCATCCCTGAGAAAGGCAAATCTGGCTAAACCTGCCCTGTTCGTTCTCACAGCCTCTATGTCAGCGAACACGGTGCAGTGAAACATTCAGCCCACCTCAGACTGAGCCGACGAAATTGCTGAGCTCTGGAAATTCCAGAAATGTGAAATTGTTTCCCCTCCCAAGGAGTTTCTGAGTTTTTGCAAAATTCCATTACCAATGATGTTGAAAAGCAGGCTTGTTAGGAGCTCCAGAAATAACTTCTAATCCCTAATTTTGCCCTTTGTTTCAAAGGGAATGTTCTCGTATGATATTCACGCTCTATGGCTTTAAGCTGTTCACCTCTCTGACATAATTAAGCACGGTCGTGAGAAACCTTTGTTGGCTCCTGTATTCTGTCTCACACATTTTGCTTGTCTCCTGCATTGTAGTTGTGCATCTGAGTTTGTATGTTCTCTAAAACCTGTATTATCTGGATCAACTCTCCAACACGTCCTGTCCCACAGTTAAAATAACTCAGTGAGAGTCCATCATCAGTCTGAATGAAGTAGCTGCACTCTGCTGCACTTGTGTCTCACTGTGTGATCAGCGATGCTGCCTCCTGATCACAGTTGGCACCGTGCCGTGGGGCCCGGACAAAGGCTGGGGCTGGGGCGCCGGCAGGGGCCTGGTCTGTATCAGACACTTTATTTGTTTTGGGGGTGGGGGGATGGGGGGGTTAGGATCGGCAGTAGCATGGCTGCCTCCCCCTCAGTGAGGAGAAACTCCTGTGTCAGTGTAGAGAGAGAGAGAGAGAGAGAGAGAGAGAGAGAGAGAGAGAGAGAGAGAGAGAGAGAGAGAGAGAGAGAGAGAGAGAGAGAGAGAGAGAGAGAGAGAGAGAGAGAGAGAGAGAGAGAGAGAGAGAGAGACGCCCCATGACTACACCCCACTAAGACATTTGGCTTTAATTTTTTTGTTTCATAGTAAACTGCTGGAAGCTTGGAATACAAACACATGCCTATGATTAAACAGGATTTCTTTCAGTCCTCAAGTGATTTTGTATTCCACAAAAGTATAAAAAAAAGATTTTTAAAAAAGATTTTTGATAAAGACGCCTCACCTTCTGGAGGTCACTCCATCATTTGATTATCATTTACCGTCTTTCTCCCAGAACTTAACATGCATCCTGGGTGATCCTGTTATAGCTGGATGAAATAAACATTTCAGACCACCTAGGGAGTGGTCAGAAATCAGCAACACGTGATTGCAGTGTGTCTCTGATCTTTTTGTGAGCCGTGTCGACCAGGATATTCTGTCAAATCAGCAAGATTTGAAAGCAGGTCTGACATGTATGTGAAAAGTCAGGTTAAAGTGTAATAGTTAAGCGTATTTGGATGCAATCTAATGTTGATAACAGATGTAGCGGGGATGATAATGTCGCTGATGAGGATTAAAGGTCCAGTGTGTAGAATCTGGTGGTATCTAGCGGTGAGGTTGAGATTGCAACCAACTGAAGCTTCTCCCGTGTGCCAAGCATGTTGGAGCGCTACGGTGGCCGATGCGAAAACGCGAATGGCCCTCTCTAGAGCCAGTTGTTGTAAGAGTCGTGTAGGTCATCTGGAGCAGAGCCAGTCCATAGAGTGTGTGTACGAGGGAAGTGAGTGGTCAAGCAAGAGAAAGAGAAAGAGAGAGAGCGGCAGCGACGACAGGAGGGAGTAACGTTATCGACTCCGACACAAGCCGCTCTGGGCTACTGTAGAAACATGGCACTGCAACATGGCGGATGGTTCCATTAAGAGAGGACGCTCTCCATATGTAGATGCAAATGGCTCATGATAAGGTAACAAAAATATGATTGTTATTTTCAGGTGATTATACACGAATGAAAACATACTAATTTCTGCCATTAGAGCCTGCTAATTGTTACACACTGGTCCTTTAAATGACAACAAAGAGACTTGTGTTTGTGAGGCATATTTCAGTTTTGCGCCATTTCTCAAGTCATGCAAACTGCTTTCACGTGTTCACTAATTGCTTGCAGGGAATTGTTGCTTTTATCCCCCTGCAAAGTGACATGATTTGGTAATTACTCGTCTGGCATCTCTGACTGCAGAAAACACTCCAGCTGTTTCATGTTTTTGCATCTACAGACAGGTGTTTTATATAAACGAGGCACACCAATGTATCTCTGAAACGCCTCATATACAGCACCTTCATGAGCCTCTTTTCAGTTTTAATTTCCTCCTCACATGACTACATTGGCACATTAGCTTGTTGTTTCCTGTGAGGGTGTTATCAGCGGGTTATCTGTGCGCTCTTCCATGGACTGGCGTCTTGCCTATCGGCTTTACGGCACAGCCAGCCCCCACGTTGTCACCATCTCCCATTAGTCCCTGGGCTTCAACAAATCCTGAGGGACGCAGGCCTTTTGTATATCTGTGTGTGTTTCCACGAGTCTCTGAGACACTGGGGGGTCTTATCTGACTCTTCAGGGTTCTTTAGATAAATTTGCCTCCTCTCACAGGGATGGGGGAAGGGATGTATTGTTGGCCAGGGCTGCTTTTAGTGGTTTGTGTCGAGCTTTAGAACAATTCATGGTGGCAGAGAGGTTAGTCGAGCAGCATCTGCTTAAATGCACAGTCCCACACCTTGTAAAATGCTAATGCATTCTATAAATAAGAAGTACAAATCCCAGTGCCATGACTAGAGAGTCCCTGTGATGAAGACAAGAGAATCCCCGTAATGAAGACTACCATTAAAGGGACTCTATGGAAGAATCAGAAATTGCTTGTTAACAGTGACACCTGTAGCTGTTAAGTCAACAACAGTCAACGTCCTGTTGCTCGTACTTGTGCTCCTACTACATAGACGAGAGCATCAGTCGAAACAGTGAGGCGACACACACAAGACTGAACTTGATTGACAGGCATCATGTTGATTAACGTTAGCAACATTAGCCAGCTAAAACCACTGTAGGTGAAAATCAGACTCAGGAGAAAAAGGCTGGTGAAGATGCAAAAGACCCTTTATTTGCATAAAAGATCTGAGCTTTGCGTCTCAGCAGTCAACACAAAAACTGATTTGTATTTCCGAGTACATCAATATATCAAAAATAACATAACACAAAGACCCTCCCCATTGGCTCCCTTAAATTAATGTAATGATTAATCCCCTTCTGACATGTTTTTCCCGTAAGTCCCAGAAAGTCATGGAAGGTCTTGTTGTTTTTTGTTAGGTACAACCTGTTCACACATTGGCAATAAAAATTATTACAAAATGTTTAAATACATGTAGAAACTTACATACAGTCCCTTTAAGGAACAAGCCATTGTCAGTGTCTTTCCTTCCTTCCTGTAGTTCCTTAATTGAGACATCAGTTTTTACCAACCTGATGGTGGGATTACAAATCTAATTTGAATGTACATGAAATATGATTTAAAAAAAAAAAAAAAACATTGCCCCTTTTAATGATTGGTTACTGTGGACCTTCACAGCAATGGCGTTAACCACATCCCCCCGTAGGCTCGTCTAAAAGCTGTCAAATGCTCAGGCAGTCGAGTAAAGTGCCTGTCATTCGTCACCCCTTCATCACTTAATGTTCAATTATGTCAAAACAGCCTTTAGGTCATCTGCGCTGGGAATTGATGGCAGCTCTGTGTGGCAAGTGGAGCTTTCAGGCTGCATTACAGCACAATCAGTATGGTTCAACAGTCCCAGCCCTCTGCAACACTAAATAAACCAGGGCCAGGCTCGCTCTCAGGGCACCCACATTGCTTCAAATTGAATAGCTCCAGCGGGGGGCACTGGGGCGAGCGTTCAGAGCCTTCTTTTTGAGCAGCGACCAAGTTATGCAGTTATCCTCTGCTGTGCCCGAAATAATTGATGTTCTCCGGCGTGGTCACAGGGGATTGGCTTGGCTGTTCTATGATGGGGAGAGCGTCTGTGCTGTTTAATTTGCTCATTCCAGAGCCCCCCAGACTGCAATTTTACTATAATGAGTCACTAATGTTCGTCCCACCATCATTGCCAATCCAACAAAATCTGCCACAATTTTCAAAAGCTCTGTCACTGTTGTTTTTTTTTGTTTGTTCTTATGAGTGAGACATTTTCTTTTCACTTGGTTGGAAAATAATGTTGTTTTCGAGATTGTTTACTCTGTGTGGGTTTAAATAATTCTACTTGCTGTGTTGTTTAATGAGAAAAAGATGTAAATTCATACTTGCATGTATGAATTTTCTAATACATAGATACATCTTTCCCTGCCACACACACTCTTTGTCTATAGCTATTTGACCAAAATACTTAAAATTGGACTGAAATACTAGACCAATGCTTCCACTGCCGCTGAGGCTTACATCAGACCCAATACAAGTGTAACTGCATAAAGCAAACCTTAAAGAAGGTAAACAGGAGTAAATCCCAGCGTGACGTCATTCACCTCTTTCACTTAGCCAAGCTTTTTCTTGTTGCTGTTGCTGCGTTGTGAGCCTGAAATAGCTGCTGCCTTTATCTCCCCATGGTAAGACTTGGCTTTCCAGACTTTACTCCCAAGGATGCTCTTTAAGGTCAAAGGGTGGAGAAAGAGGCTTATGACCCACTGTGGCCCACGCCAAGGCTCTGAGGGTCTTTAGCTGGGTAGCACAAGGGTCAGTAGAGGTTAGCGTGTTAAACTGTCTCCTGGTTTCAGGGCTTATTGCTGTCTGCTGAAGTGTACTGTGTACTCCTTACACTTAACATCATGTCTACAAAAACACACAAAACACTTGTGTAAAAGGTATCCAGGTACATGTCACTGAGAAACTAATCTTTCCTGGCTGCAGACTAGAGCTACAGACCGGTGAATTGGCCACGCCGATATTAGCTTATTGCAGATATATTGGTATCGGTGTACATGTCGGCTCATAAGTAACAAGAAATTACAGCGCAGAAGTGCCAATGTAATTTAGTAATAGTGTCATCATTGCGTACACCAGAGAGCACTGACAAGTTGATGTTTCAATTGTTTAATGTGCATGTTGGTCACATTAAAAAAAAGAAACAGATCTAAGGGATCTATATCAAAATAGTTTTTTTATGCTGTGTTTTTATGTTGGAAAAAATTACAATTGGCCGATATATATCGTTATTAGATTTTTTTTTTAAAGGTGCTATATACGGCTGCTCGTGCTTTTAGTGCACATGAGTGTGTCCTACTGGCGCTCATAGAGCTGATAACGCTGTCCCGACCAACAGCGCCATTGCGGAAGCGAAGCACCCACCCTCCGGTTCCTCCCTCAGGTAAACACTGTTAGCTCTGTCAGCGCTATTGCTACTGTTTTTACTATTAGTGCTGTTAGCACCGTTAGCTGTTAAATACCGGCTCAGTCGTTGCCATGTTGAGAGCCGTTTGGAGGCAATAGAAATGCTTCCAATCTCCCATTGAGCACCTTACCTTCCAATATACGTATAATAGTATCGGACTTTGGGCTATACAGACAGGTGTTGTTAAAGTCTTTTAGTTTTATTAGTTGTTAAAATGTAGATGATAATGACAAATGCCCATTCCAAGTTATCATCGCCCAAAGTAAGGTTTCCGGATTGCTCTTTTTGTCCTACCTGCCACTCATCAAAAAAAACTTGAAGGTATTATTCAGTTTACAATGATAGAAAGAGAGAAAAACAATCAATTACCCACATTCAAAAGTTGTCATTGATTGATTTTCATTCCATCATTTCAATCAACAAAATAATTTCTAGAGAAACCATGGCTGTGTTTACAGTGTTCCTTAGTGATGAAATCATGTGGATGTTTATATAGACGTCTCACCATGAAAGGTTTGAGCTGGACTTTGTTCACTTGCACAATCGCTTTTTAATGGCGAGGTAGCGTTAACTTTCCTTTTTGTAACTCTCCCTTGTGTCTCCACCTACTTAACCTCTTTCTCCCTCTCTGTCTACCTACCTCTTTCTATCTCTCTTTCTCTCTCTCTCTCATGCCGTCTCTTAAGCGCCACGGCAACCTTCTCTGAGGGATTGGTTGCCAGGAGACAGGATTCGCTCCCCATTGTATGTCGACAAAGGTGGAGGGGGGTGGGTAGTGGGGTTTACAATCAGCAGGACCGGAGAGAATTGGAGGCCTAGGGGACCGGCACTCCACAATCATGGGTGTGTTGGAGAGGAGGTGGAAAGGCAGGGAGGGATGGAGAGGTGGGGGGGTGAGTGAATGAATGGCAGTGGGGGTATTGGGTGGAGCGCGCTGACACCCTAAATTCCTCTTGTTCATTCCCAGTCTCCCAGTAACCACGCTGGGATGTGCTGTGTCAGACAGTGTGGTGGAGACTGGAGGGAAAAAAAGACACAGGCAGCAATGAATAGTTATTAAGACAGACTTTTTAATTAGCCAGCGTGCCCTCCCCCACTGCTCGGCTCCCCTACTACGCAGACGCACACACATACACCCACCCACACAGTAGGACACATTCTTACTACAACAGCAGACTCTGAGCTCAAGGAAGTTGTGTGTGTGTGTGTGTGTGTCTGGTGTATATGCTTGACTGCTTTTACCAACAGCCGATTTTTCATAGTTTTCCTTGGACTGTAATGATGGTCTCTCTTATCAGCCGATTATATTACCTTGGAGGAAGAAGGCCAGTTTACTTTAGCTCTGGTGCCATTACTCTAAATACAGACTGTCACCCTATATAAGCCATTAATTATATGGAGCGCTCTCTCACTGTGGCAGAGACTTTGAGCTCAGTAAAATCATTCCTGCTCTGAGTAACCTGCTCCAATGTTTACACATACACCGTGTACAGTATGTGTTGATACCTGATAGTTACTGATTAACAACGTGAGCTGTCTGGTTACAGAGTTATTTGTGTTATTTTTACTGTAAGAAGCTAGCTGGATGATTTCTCCAGCCAGTTATTAGCCATCCTTCAGTCATCTAAATTGCCATGTCCAAGTTAGTTATGATAAGGGATGTTATTTTTTAATTAATCATGATAATTTGTGATCTTAAAGGCCCTGAAATCTAATTTCTCAATTATCTTTTTATTATGAGTAATGGAGTCCTACATGAACACACAATTTTCTGCCAGAGCTGGAACATTTTGGGTTATTTTATACGGGGGTTTCCCTGTCCATCAAATCTGATAACCCCACCCACACAGTCGCGATGATGCAGATTAGCTGAGTTTTGATGTTTTAAACTCTTAAGAATTAATACCCAAGGATGTTGTTTAACTTTGATGGTTGCACACTAAGTAATACATATTCAATGTTGTAGAGGAATAACAGAAGATTTTAAATCATGTTTTCAGGAGCTTTAGATTAAAATTGCTTGTGTGGATCAATCCATATTAGTTTACACTTTCTTTGTTATTTCTTTAGTGTTTATATTATTATTATTTATGTGACATTGTTGTTTAGATGACAGCCACCGGTTTGACTGGTCACATAGTTTTTATCAGGACTCATTTCCCTTCTTCCTGTCCTGTTTACTGAGCTTTGTAGATTTGTATTTCATAGAAAGGATGCCATCTGGGTGCTTGTACATGAAATGTAAAACTGTGCCACTTTTATTTCTCACAAATGCCTTTTATTGCTAAGGATGATGATCATACATAATTTAAGGGCTGCTGGGATGATATTACTAGAATGCTTTGTTGATGTTTTTTATGTTTTGATTCGACTAACTCATAGCAAATCTTACAAATTTATGTTCATATTCATGACTAAATAAGCAACAATCAATCAGGACTATATGGGTGTGGTTTGATCAGATTTAATTGACAGTGCTGGAAACATAAGAAAACAACCACACATTTGTCTTTGCATTTTGATTCAAATATTGCATCACCTTTTTTCAACTGACTTCAAACCAGTGAGAAAAGCAAGGACAAAAACAAAATCTCTCTTGAGAAATAACCCAAACTGTTCAAATCTTAGCAGATAAAGTGTGTTTTTGTAGGACCATCACTCATAGTAAAATGTGTTTTTATTTTCAGGGCCTTGAACATCTGCCTGCTTTGCTGTAATTGTAGATTTGCGGTGCCTTTAAATAAACTAACCCAATTATATAATTTGCATTTACCACAGTTCTTCTCCACAACTTTATACGTGCAGTAGATGGATTTAAGCGGTTTACAGAATCCTGTCTGTTGATTGAATGTGGAATTAACTTTAGATTACACTCATGGTGTTTATGTTCCTTTGCCTTGGTACTGCTGTCACCTGAGCCGCCACACAGGCAGGTTTATAAGCAAACAAATCTGTTTGCCAATGGAAGGGATGATATCCTGAAATGGCACCTTTTTCCCATTTGTGTGTTGCTGAATAGAAGAGGCCTCTGGCTGAACTGTAATTTAAACAAATGCTGTCTAAGGCCTCACAGATCTGTCATTGATTTAACAGGTACATCAGACAGTGTCCCTTAATGCCCGTCAGAGAAACCAGTCTCTCTGATAAACTGTTCACGCCGAATACTTCCTTTTTCTCACAGAAGGCAATTTTCTCCCCTTTCTAAGCAACTTTGAGAAATGCCCCATCTTCTTTAAGAGCTTGATGAATTGACACAGCTTTCTGTCATGCAGATGCCAAGCTGTGTATCCATTTTGACAGTGACAGACATACATCTCAGTTCTTTCTATATCGCTCCCTGTTTCTCTTGCTTCTGCTGAAGGCGATGGATCGCTCCCATCAAGGGCGCCTGTCAAAATCCGTGGGCTGAAACGACCAGCTGCAGCGCCGACGGAAAGGGAATAAAACTATGCCTGTGCTTTGCAACCATATCAAGTGCTTACAGGCTGTGGGCCTCAACAATAGCGGGTGTGACTGAGACTGTCACTCTCTATATGTGTGCAAGTCTCTGGTGTATTTTTCATTCAGTTGTCCTACCACAGCCTAGAGGGAAGTGAGGGTTGAGGCTGAAACAAAGCTGATGGACATGTGATGCGGCAGGGACCTCAACCTGTAGCTCACACCCTCCGTACCCTGAGAGCCTGGATCTAGAAACTGCCCTCACACAAGCGGCAATCAATTAGGGTCATCAATTAATTAAAATAGTTAATCACTATTAATCGCACATTTTTTATCTGTTCAAAATGTACCTTAAGGGGAGATTTGTCAAATATTTAATACTCTTATCAACATGGGAGCGGGCCAATATGCTTACTTTATGCAAATGTATGTATATATTTATTATTGGAAATCTATTAACAACACAAAACAATGACAGATATTGTCCAGAAACCCTCACAGGTACTGTATTTAGTATAAAAAGATATTCCCAAATCATAACATGGCAAAATCAAACCCAACAGGCAACAACAGCTGTCAGTGTGTCAGTGTGCTGACTTGACTATGACTTGCCCCAAACTGCATGTGATTATCATAAAGTGGGCATGTCTGTAAAGGGGAGACTCGTGGGTACCCATAGAACCCATTTTCATTCACATATCTTGAGGTCAGAGGTCAAGGGACCCCTTTGAAAATGGTCATGCCAGTTTTTCCTCGCCAAAATTAAGCGTAACTTTGTAGCGACAAGCTAGTATGACATGGTTGGTACCAATGGATTTGTTAGGCTTTCTAGTTTCATATGATGCCAGTATCTTCACACCTGCTATAACCTCAAGTTGTGTTGAAGACATTAGTGGAATTAAAATTAATTTGCGCTAACGCGTTATTATTGCGTTAACTTTGACAGCCCTGGTTCTAAGTTATTTCAAATGATGGTCACGGTCTCTCAGACTTAAAAATATG
>CAKAOI010049988.1:0-13618 GCA_916701655.1 Sebastiscus albofasciatus
AAACAGGGGCACACACACACACACACACACACACACACACACACACACACACACAGAGACATAAATGTCTATAGAGGTTTACTCATTTGCCAACCACCACATCCTTAAACCCATCCTTAGCCCTTAATCCTGCCTTTTAGTGTGTGTGTGCGTGTGTGTGTGTGTGTGTGTGTGTGTGTGTGTGTTTTGTCCACTTGTCCAGTGACCTCAAGGCCAAATGTTGAAGATAATATCGACCCCAAAAACCGAAGCAGCAACAGAAGGACTGAGGCCAGAACACAGGGATGAACTGAGGAGGAGGAGACACACCTGAGGGACGGCTAGAGGGATGGAACCGCAGGAAACATGAGACCCTATGAGAGGTGGGACCAAGTCATTGTTATGCAAGTCACATACAAGTCCCAAGTCAAGTCCCAAATCAAGACTGACAAGTCCCGAGTCAAGTTCCAAGTCAAGACTGACAAGTCCCAAGTCAAGTCCCAAATCAAGACTGACAAGTCCCGAGTCAAGTTCCAAGTCAAGACTGACAAGTCCAGAGTTAAGTCCCAAATCAAGACTGATAAGTCCACAGTCAAGTCCCAAGTAAAGACTGACAAGTCAAGAGTCAAGTCCCAAGTCAAGACTGACAAGTCCACAGTCAAGTCCGAAATCAAGCCTGACAAGTCCTGAGTCAAGTCCCAAGTCAAGATTGACAAGTCCAGAGACAAGTCCTAAATCAAGACTGACAAGTCCAAATTAAGACTGACAAGTCCTGAGTCAAGTCCAAAGTCAAGACTGACAAGTCCTGAGTCAAGTCCAAAGTCAAGACTGACAGGTCCCAAGTCAAGTCCCAAATCAAGACTGACAAGTCCCAAGTCAAGACTGACAAGTCCAGAGACAAGTCCCAGATCAAGACTGACAAGTCCAAAGTAAGACTGACAAGTCCCGAGTCAAGTCCAAAGTCAAGACTTACAAGTCCCAAGTCAAGTCCC
Source organism: Sebastiscus albofasciatus (assembly GCA_916701655.1). Taxonomy (NCBI): domain Eukaryota; kingdom Metazoa; phylum Chordata; class Actinopteri; order Perciformes; family Sebastidae; genus Sebastiscus; species Sebastiscus albofasciatus. The sequence continues at coordinate 972 of CAKAOI010049988.1, forward strand.
AAATCAAGACTGACAAGTCCAAAGTAAGACTAACAAGTCCTGAGTCAAGTTCAAAGTCAAGACTTACAAGTCCCAAGTTTCAATCTTGGGATTTTGGGCTTTTGGTCAGAAAAAGGAGTGACCTGAAAAAGTGGTGTAATTTCACAATTTTTCACAAGTTATTAACATAATACGCAGTAAACTCACTATCGACGTGTCCAGGTGATGCACACTATGCATTCCCTGATAATGCTACATTGCAAACAACAAATCTATTTATGTTGAAATCGTCAGGAGGAGAGCTAGTTAGCCTTAGCTGTTAGCTTGACTAGCTCTCCTCCTGCCGATTTCAACACAGGAGGTCCAACTGATTATCATCCATTATGATGCATTCAGGATCTATTCAGTAAAAATGAGTATTGGGCAAAAACCAGCATGCAAATGGTAATAAAGGAGTGGATGTTGAAGTACATGGGATTTATTGTTTTGGTATTGCGGTATCCAACTGCTGTCGACAATCATGATATTTCACTGGTATTGGTATCGACTACTACATTTCTGGTATCACAACATCTTTAGTTGTCTGTACACTGTGTCTGGCAATGTCCTCTGGACTGTGTGCAATGACGTGTTTGTCTACAGTGGTACAGTATATATATATATATATATACTGTATACGGACTATCCATTTTCAGTGACTCTCTGCACAGATTTTAAGACATTAATACACGTGCACGTGTGTGTGTATTTCTATGTGTTGGAGGCTATTAATCCGCTAATCCACTCCCCTCCACAGAGCCAGATTACTGTTGGGAGTTTGATAAGAAAATGTGGGAGGCATTAAAATATATTAGTGTTCCTCTGCTAACCACAGTCTATGACCACAGTCACAGCTTTTACCTGATGGAACATTACATGAAATTATATGATCTAGTGTAATACATGCCTTATTTAGTAGAGTGTGCCATTAAAAATAATAAATCCATAAAAGAATAAGAAAACAAATGTCGAAATATAAAGAGGAATAAATAAATAAAGTATTAAATAAATACATTTGGAAATATAAAGACAAATAAATAAAAGAATAAATAAATAAATGTGGAAATATAAAGACAAATAATAAAACATAAAATAATAATTATAATAATTTAAAATAGAGTATATGTTTGCAGATTGACCATTCAAGGAATGACATCACAAATACATAAAAAAATAGAGTAATTTCTATGCAAAAATTAAATAAATATATACATTTCTAAAGAAAAAGATGAACAAATAAATGTGAATATAAATGAAAATGCTTATGAATATTATTTTTTCATTTGTTATTTGTCTTTATATTTCCACATTTATTTACTTATGTATTCTTTTTATTTATTCTTCATTATATTCCACATTTATTATCTTATTCTTTTACAGATTTATTCTTTTTTATGGCACTCCTATGACTCCATATATAGAAACTGAAACAGTACTGTCGGTGTCAGGTCTCTAATCCATGACAATTGCCAGAAAACATTTTCAAAACTTTTCCAAAGCCCATTGAAAAGTTGGCAGAAATATAAACATAGTGATATATATTAATTTGTGTGTTTTAGGTATGATTTTGGAGTGAAACTTAATCTTATAAACCATAAAAAGAAAAAGTACATTAGCATTGCTGGCCCAAAGCCTGCTGCACATTTGATAACTTTGATAACTCCCACTACAACTGCAGTTCTTCTCATTTGGGACGAGCCATGAAAATGTGTTATTTATACTTTAAAACAAGTGTTACAGTACATTAGGTAAACCTTCCCACCTCAGATAAAGACCCCATGCTTTTTCACGGGAAGCAGCTGGGACTGTTTTCTAATATCAATTATGTGCAGATGTTTTATTTATTTATTTTTCTAATGTGTGTTTGATATCAGAGATGATTGGCCACGTAAGGAATGAACAGCTGTACTCACTCCAGTGGTAGCTGTGATAGTGTAAGTGTGTGTAATCCACAACGTTCCCAGGCTTGTTCATTTGTTCAGCTACTCTACGGCCAAATGCTGCAGATTGCATGACCTCAAACACTGAAGCAACAACAGCAACACATGAACATCCACGTCAACCGAACACAATAAGCAGCAGTAATGAAGAAATAAAAATGAAACTTTCTTCTTTGTCCCCAAATACACCAACACCTCATGTTGGTCAACAATATTTAGGGTGGAAATAACTTTCTTAGATTTCTAGCAACACAAGATAAATGGAAATATAGCCAAAATAAGCTGTTTTTATATGTTTGTAGCTGATAATTATAAGTTAAATTTGTTACAATATATATATATATATATATTTAATTTCAGAACTGTTGTTTTTGTCAAGTACCCTCACACAGAATGTGAATATTACACAGCAAAAAAGCGACCTACTTTGTTTTTTTCGGAACAAGGCAGGTTTTTCTTTTTTATACTCTATTGCAGGAGTGCAGGAGTCAACATTAATTTGCATTTGCTTACATGATGTTGTTCATACTAACATTCCTACATTGTTTATATATTTTATAGTGAAAAAGTAAAATTAATTGTAAATTCGAAAAATAAAGAAAGTAATAACAGAGATAAAAACAAAGAAAATAATTAAAGGATGAAAAAATAAATTAATTAAAAAAAATTAAAACAAGAAAAGAAATCAAATTAAATGAACATAAATATGATGTTGCTCATACTTATATCATTCCTACATTGTTTATTAGTTTTATAGTGAAAAAATGTAATTGATTGGAAATTTGAAAAAATAAAGACTATGGACTGAACCAAGACGGCAAACTTTATTTCTCCTTTCAACCTTGACAAAGGCAGAGCAGACCAGATCCACTCCTTCCATTCTTGCCTTTTCTAATAAAGACATTATAATATTCACAGGGGAGTATTTCGCTTTTTCATGTGGATTATTCATCACGCCCCCAGTGTGTAAAGGCCTTTATACTGTACTGTCACTTATGGTGGCTTTGCTACGATCGAGTTTTATAATATTTTTAAGGGGAAAAAAACGTCCATTTCAAAAATAAAGGCAACGTATTTTGAGAAAAAAAGTCATTATATTAAGAGAAATAAAGTCACACACAGACGTTTGTCATTAGTGTGTCAACACTGCTTTTTTTGCCAAGAAAAATAAATCACAGCTGAGTCTCATATCCCCTACTAGGAGTTTTTTTCCGGCTGCCCATATTTACAGTCTGTATGACAAAACCAGTTGGAAACCTCCGGGTCTGAGTAGTGAAGTCAATGCTGAAGTGCCTTAAAACCTGCATTCTCTCTAACAGCCAGCAGGGGGCGACTCCTCTGGTTGTATAGAAGTCTCTGAGAAAATGAGCCTCCTTCTCTCTTGATTTATTACCTCAGTAAACATTGTCAACATGAGTTTATGGTCTCAATCGCTAGTTTCAAGTCTTCTTCAATACAGCATGATGTTCATTTAGTAAATGATGGTCCCATTTAGAGTCAGATAGACCATAAAGCAGGGGATGCTTTAGGGCGGGGCTACCTTGTGATTGACAGGTCTCTACCACGTTGTTGTCCAGTCTGGTAGTTGTCCGTGTTTTTGTCTTAGAACTTTAACTCTTTCACAGTGTGTTTTCACTTCATCAAAGTTAATTTTAACATTTTGGTCGTATTCGTATTGTCTTATTCAGCGAAAAACAAAGATGGCGTCGGACAAAAACCAAGATGGAGACGGCCAAAAGCCAAGATGGAGGTGGCCAAAAGCCAAGATGGTGACGGCCAAGATGCCGAACTCAAGGCTTCAAAACGGCAGACCACAAACCCATGGGTGAATACGTCCACTTCCTTATATACAGTCTATGGATACAACATGGCATCCTGTTGCTTAAAACATGGGTAATGAACTTTTAGAATACAATCAAATATCTCTTTAATGCCATTGGTGCTGTTAATAAGCAATGTTGCCATAGTGCAGCTTTTTTATGTTGGTGTGGTCTGACAAAAGAGCTATGTAAGCAAATAAAAAATGTGACTTTAGAGAAATTTTGAGGCCTTTTTCCACTGAAATTGGACTAAAAGCCCTCAATTATGACCAGAAGTTTAAAAAGATTCAGCTGTTGTCACTCTGTGGTGTGAGAGAGTGGGGTTACATAAGGAAATGTCTGGCTCAGAACCCCAATCTAGTTATATAACTCTGGTTTGGGACAGATAATGTGGTCGTGGTGATGGGATGGAGGGGGGGACCATGGGGGAACGATTTCAGCGGGATGTAGAGGACCACATGGGGCGGGCGAAAATTTGTATTATTCCATATCTCTTTATCTTTCTCTATTTCCTCCATGTTTCCCATTTTATCTCCTTCTTTCCCTCAACTTTGTTCTTCTCTTCCTCTACCGATTTGTACTCCTCCCTCCCATCCTCCTTTCATCTGCCACCCTTTATCCCTCCAGCTCTTTTTCCTCAGAGGAGAAGAGTTTAATCACCGATCCATCATCCGTGTCATGTTTTCTCCAGAGACAGGAACCAGAGGAAAAGGGGTTAAAGACAAAGACTGCGGCAGTTTGGGAATAAACCAACAAGACACAACAACAATGCACAAAACTTCCAAAATAATATTTTTTTTTCTTCAACTCACAGCGCTCCCTCGTCTGCCTGAAGCAGTAACACCCTGAAGGCAACACTGATGCAACAACATCTCAACTCAGTGAGACACTTGATATGCTTTTGTTTGCCTTCACACTGTATTACACAGGATTCAGATACAGTACAACGTAGATTAAATACACCATATGGTGCACATGATGTACTACTGCAATTATCAGGTACTAAAGTAAGCAAACAAGGGCACTCAAGCAATTCACTAATGCACAATAAAGCTAGAGAGCGCTTCAAATCGATGCAGCGGACCCCAAGATATCTGGACTTTTAGTCACAGCCAGGACTCAGGTTGAACCAAGGTTGATTGTGTGTCTGAAAGGGTTAAAGGGACTGTTTGTAAGAATCAGAAATTGCTTGTTAACAGTGACACCTGTGGCCGTGAAGTCAACGAAAGTCAGCGTCCTGACATGAACGAGCATCGCTCAACACAGTGAGGAGACACACGTCAGCTAAAAGCACAATATCACTCTATATTTCAGCTGCTTGGCAGTAATGTTAGCTGACCAGACCAAGGTCTCTCCATGAATCACTGCTGATCCTAGTGTTGGCTTTTCCTGCTTCAGTCTCGAAGGGAACAGGGGAGAAAGCAGAGTTTTGGTCGGAGACGATAACGTTTCTCTCTGCGGAGCCCCGTCACTTCACAAGACACGGGAAACCTCTGCTGGTCTGGAGGAGCTGCAGCAGTTATTTCTGCACAAACGTCCACTGTACATTCACTAGATATTCTCAGAGCTAAACTAACTCTTCTGCAGTGTGGAGTGTGCAGCATGCACGTGAGAGTGGAGCGAAAGAGTGAGAAGGAGCGTGGTGTGTGAGTGAAGGCAGGCAGAGGACCAGAGGAGCAGAGTACAGCAGAGACTCCGGTCCTGGAGACCAAAGCTACGGTCTCCCCCGCGTCCTCCAACCGCGGCCAACACTGTTTAACAGACGGGCTTCACTAGATACAACCAAGAGGTTTTGGTGCTTCACTGGAGTTTGTGTTGGAGTCTGAGTCTGAACAGTGTAGACACACGCGAGCGCGCATGGGACACCGACCTGCAATGTTTTATACGTGTAAGAAGTTACAAACAGTCCCTTTAACCCGCATTGACTGACTCGGCTTCCCGACCCAGGTTGAGAGGTGGGTCGAACCAGGGTCGATTTCGATGTGAACGGCACAGACAAGGGTCGCTAACAAACGGGGCGGGACAAACCTATTCGGTTGCAAATGAGGGCGCACAGTCCGTGACGTAACTGTCACAGGTTGCCGTTGCTCATAAACAAACTTTCTGTGATTTCAGACACACCGGAGGTGAACAACGGACATCGAGGTGCGGGAGCTGCTGGCCGTCCGCGTTGAGGAAGAAAAAAGTGGTAGATGACGGGACGGTCAGGGACAACGTAGTGTAATGTGAACATCACAAGGCTGCTGAATGAGAGAGACATCCGCCGTTACGTTACAACAGAAACACACCACGTAATCCAACCACCTCACGGTACCGCCAGCTGTGGACGCATCTGTTTTTAAAGCATGTTTGCACATGTACTATTTGCAACGTTACCTTTTTTAAGAAGTCAATCTGCGTATGTATGGCGTGCTTTGGTTTGGCAGTGGTGTGAAGAAAAAAATGGTTCTATTTGTACTTTAATCCTTCACTATCATCTCTACTTTTCACATCTTTAAAGTCACCTCCTACAAACATTTAATACTGTCTTTGCTTGTGTATATACTGTAGATAACATGTGCAGCAGCAGCCTGTTAAATATCTTCAGAGATTGAGGTCAGCTGGGGCAAAATAAACAAACTCTATTATCATGTTCCTGTTCCTGTTACACAATAGGAGATCCCTGCTTGTTCGGAGTGAAGCTACACTGTCCAGATTGTTCCCAATATGCTCTGAGACTGTGGGCCAGACGCCTGACTCAGGATTTCAATCTGCATGTGTAAAAACAATGCTGACTTCGGCTGGTAGCACCGGATCTCTCACACGCTTGTGTTCAGCTTTTTTTTTATTAAACATACTGTGTTTTGGTTTAACAGGCTGCAAACAGTGAAGTAAAATGGAAAGACCTCCAAATGACAAAATATGCACGAGTCCTCGTCAGCTAAACGAGAACAAATGTGTTTTTAGGCATTTGAACGAACTGATGCTGTCGACAACAGTTTGTAGCAATGAGATGCCAAGATACTGTATTCCAGGTCAGTAAATCAGGTAATAAGTAGGTCGCAAAAGAATTACCATGTGGAGTTATTCACCACTACTACACTATTTGCATCTTGCGTACTCACCTGAGGATGCAGGTGCACCAACAAATGTAGCAATGTGCCAGCAACAGCAGGGAAGAGGAAGAATACTGCTGAAGGGCAAAACATCCTCACTTTAGAGGGTTTCCATAATCTATTCTTGGTTAGCCATTGGATCCTCGTATGTGTACAAGTACTAGGGATGTCACGATACCAGAAATCTAGTAGGCAATACCAATAGCAGTGAATTTCCACAATTCTCGATACCAATTCGATACCACGGTAAAAAAAACAATAAATCCCCTGTAATTCAACACGTACTCTTTTATTAAAAACATTTGAACATTACAAAAAACAGAGGCATGTAGCCTTTAAGTAATAAATAAAAAGAATTATCCCATTTTGTGCTATTAATCGATAGTCAGACAACGGACACTACATACTGACCATGAACACATCTGGTCGGTCAGCTCAGAGTAGTAGGAGCAGGAGCAGAGGATTTACTGTCGAAACGAAAAGCAAACGCACCTATTTGGCAATATTTCACGTTTAATCCCAACGCTATAAGGGAACCAGAACGTTAATGAGGTAATCGCCACGAGGTGGATGGAGCCGTCACAGCCGGTGTGCACGGAGTAGCGGCGCCAGGTAAACCCAAGCAGCGGAGCCCCGCAGCAAAAGCTCTACCTGAGAGGCCAGACAAACAAGATCAGAGTCAGCGCTCTGCACATGTTGACCGTCATCTTTTCTTGTAAAATGTCCGGTGTAATCGGTAACACCGGTGTTGTCACAAGTTTATTAACCAATGGGAAAATTTTCCTCACCGTCACATCCCTACCAATGACCGTTACAGGCATCGTACGGTACCTTCAGTACTGTAGGGAAAGAGTACCGTCACTTTTTTAAAATTTTGGCATCGACTTGGTACCAAAGTATCGCTTCTCGTGACATCCCTAACAAGTACAACAACCCACATATATTCTACAGACCCATACAAGCAGACAAACACTCCTGGTCTCTTAGTTAAAAGTCCTGTGTTTGTTGGACCCATCCATCTCACCTCCTGACCGCCATAAGCTGTCTTTCTCACTTTTTATTCTTCGTCACTAGCTCTGAGCGTAGCATGTTTATGTGGTTATGTTACATTGGATTCAGTACAGACCACATGGCGTACAAATGACACGGCAAGAAAGGTGTTCGTATTGTAGGCTGAATGCCTTGTGCTTTATCGTGGCTTTTCGTGCTAACAGGCTGCTCTGGACCTAAAGGTGAACAAGGGCAAAAACATCCTCACTTTAGAGGGTTTCCATTATCCATTCTTGGTTAGCCATTGGATCCTCGTATGTGTACAAGTACAACAACACACATATATTCTACAGACCCATTCAAGCAGACAAACACTCCACATTCTTCTTCCCGCTCCTCATTGTAGTGCTGAGGGAGGATTAGGCCTGCCCAGTGTTTTGGTATTTAGTTCTGCTCTATAATGCTCTTTAATTTCATTTTGCCTCCTGCAGTCTTCCCCCGGAGTCCCTTAATCAAATAATAATCAGTGTTGTCGGTTGGTGGTTAAACATTTAACTGCCCCTCAAAGCCAAAGAACAATACAAACACATCTGGAAAGCACAGAAATTCATTCCAAGAAGCGACAAGGCCAAGTCTGTGGCGGCGTCTGTGCCGCGTTGCTTTTGTTTGTTTGAGGGATTTTGTTACAAAATGAGCTGAAAAAAGGCATTTGTACCAAATGAATTATAAATATGGAACAATGTTACAGTAAGTGTTTGGTTGGCAAAATGAAAACACTTTTATCATCCGGATCCTTCAGAAACGCTAACTCTAAAAAATCAATACAGGATTGAAACTGAATCTTTCCCTAAAGCCGCGGCATGAACGTATAATAATGATTTCAGGGTTAAAGGCCATTTGAGACGTTGCAATAACAAGCCTTTCACAAAGGATCTGAAGCTCATTCTGCAGGGAAACCTCAAGCTATTACTGCCGTTACTGGTTAAAGCTGGAATGCAGAAATTACATTTTTTATTGTCAAGCATTTATCTTAAAAGGGGTCATTTTCTAAAGTTTCCTCTGAACAGACGAGAATGAGCAGTGTTCAATTCAGTGTTTTGGATCATCTTGAGAATCAGATGAATACTTATGTTTCTGTTGGCGGAAATCTTTCAAGCAAACTGGAGCATTAGTTTGGCATCAGTGTGTGAACTTCCCACAGCAAAACCTTAATCCTTCAGTTACAAGAAAATGACCAAAGCTGAAGTTGGGCGTTCACCCAACTGTGTCACATCAGCTGAAAAGTGCCAGCAGGCGGTCTGAAATACACTCACTGTGAGCAAAGCCCAGCAGCAGCAGCAGCAATAACACATGATGTCATCACTGTGCTGGTTGATGACATCACCACATGCTCAGATGAGAAGCGTGGGAAACGACTTCACTCTTGGCGTAATTTGTTGAGAGCATTCTGCTGTGATGAGTAACCTGACCGGCCCAAATCTGCATCCTTGTCTGAAGGAAGTAAAACAGATCCAATGAACATGCTGCACTCTGGATAACAGAATATTGATTCATATTTGATCAGCGCTGCCTAGTTTGACCGTTTGGCCGGAGTTCGTAAGTGATTGACAGCCGGCTCAGATCAGCTCTTACTGCTTGTTTTCCTCCGGTCTGTGAAATCTTGCAGATGCAGTTAGGAGCACCGGAGGACACATGATTTTTTTCAGGTTACCTGTTTCATGTACTACTGTCACGATATAGCAACCGTTTCAGAAAAATAACTTTTTTGAATCATATTTGCTCCAATCTCGCCTACTTCAGCTTTTATTGGCCAATATTTTCTTTACTTCTCCATCACCCTATTCGGCTACTTTTGCAAACGTCGTTTTTAATAAATCAGTTTTTTGTCACTTCGAATTGAATAATGCGTAAGAGAACATCCTGAAGTGTGATTTGGTGGATTACATCATCGGAAAATTTGCTTTTTATTTGCGATGCGCTGTTCTGTGGTTTACAGAATGACTGGCCAGGATTACTTCTGTTGTGTGTCTCCTACATTGTTAAATGCCACTCTTATAAATCATTAATGTTGGTGCATCTTACCGGGGTAAGGAGGATCCTTAAGTGTGCGATTTCATTTCATGAATGGATGGTTACGTGGCTGGATTATTTGGAAGAGAGAATGTCCAAATTGGTGAGTGAGTTAAGCAGTGATTGATTTCTTTTCCTCCCTGTCTGCCTGTCTTGTATCTGAGACAAAGAGCTGAAAGTGTTGCGTTATACATTAGAGAGATAACTTTTTTTCTTCCCCTCTACCTTGACTTTGTGTATGAAGCCTCCATGTAAAATGGTGAGGTACGTCCCCACCGGACCGGTGGAGGCTGCGCAAATATCTACCGCCATCAGAGCCCAATAACGATGGTTTGTTAAATGTCATATCGGCACCGATTAATCAGCCGAACCTATTAATCGACCTACCTCTAATTTCAAGAGTTTTGTGTGCTAGCACCTGCACACATTAACAATTCTCAAACTACAAACGTAGCAGTTTTCAGTCCAACATGTAGTTCTTTCCTAAACCTAACCATAGTGGTTTTGTTGCCTAATCCTAAAGTGACGCCAGGGGACGTGACAAAGAGACGGTATGTGACGAGTTGGGATGAGAACGTGTTGGTATACGTAACATCACCTTTTCCAACTGACAAGCTCCCACCTAAAACCAGTCAGAAGAGCAGATACAAAACAAAAATCTCTCATGTGAAAAGAAACAAAGCTGTTTAAACTCACAACTAAATGACCAACATCCACTAGATCTACTGTGTGTATATCTATTCTTTCCCTCACAAGACTCCGTGTATATACCACAGAACTTGGCAGATATCCTGCATATTAATGTGCATTAATGTAAACCCCCTCACTGTTAACTCTCAGTCTGTGGCTCCTCCGGCAGAGTGAGTGTCCTCTGATCTGCTGCTCAGCTCTCACACATTCCTCCAGACCGGAGAAAATCGGTTAATCCCTCGAGAGCAGATAAACTAATACTGCTGGACACGCTGCGGTCAGACACCAGGGACAAGAAGTTCTCAAGTGTACTCTGCAGCTAGAGGAGATGAAGACTTCCACAACACTACATATTCATAGCGGAAAACAGTCATTGCATGTTATACAGTTTTATCAACACATTTGTTATTACCGACAATGTCAGGCAGCAAAGGCCCTATTCAAACTGTAGGAATTCTTCTTTTTCATTTTCTTAAAATGAATCTCATTTTATGAGGGCCTTAAGATACTCGAAAAGTTGGTAAACTTGGCACACTTATGAGACGCGGTGTAAAATTTGTTATTTTAAGGGTCTCAGGCTTAGGTGTTGCAAAATGGCTCGCTAGCAAATGGCTCGCTAGCTACAAAGTTGGAAAAATTGAGCCCCTCATTCTGGTTTCACCTACATGTAGGAAATTTGGTAGGCAGATGTAACATGGAGATGCATAAAAAAGCCATTTGGAGGTATGCCCAAAACTCAATGGAAAGTCAGCCATTTTTAATTAAATGTGCCATTTTCGACAATTTTTAGAGTTTTATTGGACGTGTATTTTAACAAACTCCTTGAAATTTGGTCAGGACAATCTAAAAACCTTAACAATGAAATGCATTAAAATCCAGAGATTTCATTGAACGACCTTGCCGTGGCGCCATTCGCCATGAAACAGGAAGTTGTTGTAACTTCAATGTACATAGTCCAATCTGCACCAAATTGCTCAGGCATGATAAGGGTCAAGTCCTGAGGACATTTACATGTCAATATTGAGTCACACTTATAGCGCCACCTACTGGCAACAGGAAATAACAGTCTTGTGGGAGGCATCATTGGACGAAGCAGATAGTTCCTGTTTCATTGGTATGTTTATCCCCGCCCCCTTTCAAAACTCATGAACCGTTTGTCGTGGCTGGCATCACTCCACTCAGGAGGGGTTCCGGTTCCTGTGCCTCGCCACGTCCACCGGCAATTAGCCAGTACCCTCGATGCACGGGAAGGTGCGAGGGCCTGTTCATCGCTGCTTGCAGCTTTAATTATATAAACTGGGGAAAAAAAGTTCAGAAACTTGTGTTTGGTCAATTATTTCTCTGTTGTTGCAAAGCTAATGGTCATTGTATTTTACATCGTTGGAAAGCCTGTTTATTTACCTTCACAATGATGTCCAACTTGTAAGGATCATGCATTTGTGGGATGAGCAGCACAGCTGATTATGTGGTTAGCGCCCAAGAAAAATTTGCCAAAATGCTCTGCCATTGGTCATAAGGCTCCTAGGAAGCCTGCAATGACTGCCCTTCACACACTGGCTGACCTGCAACCAATCCTGGTTGAAGAATGGAACGCCATCCCACAGCAACGTGTGACCAGGTTGGTGACCAGCATGAGGAGGAGGTGCCAGGATGTTGTGACTGCGTATGGATCTTCCACCGCTACTGAGGCTCCTGACGGTGTATTAAATGAATAAAGTGTCAAATAGCCAATATGTCTTGTTTGTTCCTTGTTACTGATAGAGAGTTCAATCATCCAATCCACCAAACAACTCAAAACAAGAGTCAGCACCAACAGGAGAATACACTGTTTACCATTGACGGAGCATTTTGGAACATTTTTCTTTGGTGCTCCCCACATAATCAGCTGTGCTGCTCATCCCACAAATACATGATCCTTACAAGTTGGACATCATTGTGAAGGTCAATAAACAGGCTTTCCAACGATGTAAAATACAATGACCATTAGCATTGGAACAACAGAGAAATAATCCACCAAACACAAG